>AWWV01009828.1:0-12542 GCA_001974805.1 Corchorus capsularis | reverse complement strand
ATGTATGTGAAATAATACTATATAGTCATTCATATATATAATTGCATGCATGCATCACTGTTGTTTTTAACATTGGCTCAGCTCTAGATTGGTTGAACAAGTCAGCTAGATAACGGCCGTGAATATTGGTGGATTTTTTAGGAAACCTATTTTATGTGTTGAGTTTGAGCTTGAGTAGGAGTGATGTTAGGAAACGTGTGGAGTGCAAATTTTGCACTTAATTTGTAGCGCAAGTTGTCAAAATATATGATTAAAAGAAAAGAAAAGAAAATAAAATTACACAGTGTGTTTGTTTTGGATGTGTTAATGGTGTTTGATCATTTGGGTCGCATATAGTTAATCTATAAGATTGCTTTTCCAGGATTGATTCGATAGGAATTCAGTAACTACAGTTCCGACGATGGGTTTTTGTTATTAATTAGTAAATTTTATTTATTTTATAATAACCACTCATATATACAAATACTGCTTGAATTAGGATTTGATGGTCGGATCTTTACTTGAAGTTTTCTTAAATTATTATACAAAATCCTTTTTTTGAAAATAAGAAAAACAAAATTCAAAGTTGTTCATCATGTATGTTTTTGGTCATGATGCTGGAATTTTATGATAGAGGGTGAGTAATTGATCATGTGAAGTAGAAAGGCGAAAGCATGCATATATGTGATCATGAATTAGTAATTAAGGGACGAAAAGTTAATTAAATTTAGAAGTAGAAAGAAGATGGATTATAGCAGACTGCAAATAGTTGGGGTCAAATCCCAACTTGAAGTAAGTAAATTAATTAATGTTTTTGGTTTCATTTATTTTCTTATTTAATTAAATTGAGGTGGTATTTGTTTCTAATAACGAATATTGGTACTGATTTAGCAGATGCAATCTCTGGATGTAATGTCGATGAATGATATTGATGAGCAGATTCAGATTGATGAAAGGAATGGTGGAGAACATTCTCCATGTTATTCCAATATTGGTATAGGGAATGTGGTATGTAGGAGTATCAAGACTGTTGTGTTATCAAAGAAATTCAACATGCTAATTCCCTTCGGCCCTGTGGCAATCCTTGTCCAGAAATGGTCTGGTCATAATGTGAGTTGCACAATTCTATCTGTGTTTTTGAATTATAAATTGATTAATTAATTACAGAGTTTTGTTGGATATAAATTTGACAGGGTTGGGTGTTTATTCTTGGGTTGTTGGGTATTATGCCTTTGGCGGAGCGATTGGGATATACTACAGAGTAAGGACTCTTATTCTTCCCTAGCTAGCTTGAGCCTTGAGCCTTGAGCCTTGCGATTGAATTGTTCCAACATTACATTATTATTATGCCTTTTTGCAAGTAACATTGCGTTTTGGTTTGGTTTGATTCAAGGCAGTTGGCTTTCTACAGCGGACCTACAGGTAGTCATGTACTGCTATTACAGCAGAGAATATATATTTGTGCAGTAATTAATCTGTTGCTAAACAGCAAACATATATATGGGTAGGACTAGGAGTATATAATTGGTGTGATAAATTATTGCAGTGGGGGGACTCCTAAATGCAACATTCGGAAATGCAACAGAATTGATAATATCAATCTATGCATTGAGAATTGGGAAGATACGGGTGGTTCAGCTGTCATTGCTAGGCTCCCTTCTGTCAAACCTCTTGTTTGTTTTGGGATGTGCTTTCCTCTCTGGAGGCCTCGTTAATAAGGAGCAGCTTTTCAACAAGGTAATTACGATATTAATTCTTCACTAAGTATCTCAAAAAACTAGCTAATATATTTATATGAATATGAATATGAATATGAATATATTCATGCAGGCAACAGCTGTGGTGAATTCGGGACTTCTGTTGATGGCAGTGATGGGGCTAGTGTTCCCGGCATTCCTCCACAGCACCCACAGTGAAGTGCATTTTGGGATATCAGAGTTGGCTCTTTCCAGATTTAGTAGCTGTGTCATGCTTCCGGCCTACCTTGCCTCCATCTTTTTCCAGTTAAACAATCTTAATGATCTGGTCTGCTCTGCTCTGCTCTGCTGCTCATATTCCATCATTATATATTAACTAATACAACTATATATTTCCATTCATCTATAATATATATTTTTCATATATATAATAGTGTAATTAATTAGAGCTGCAGCTTAATTTGAGTTAATTTGACAAAAATACTATATACTTATAATGGAAAATTACTCAGGAAGGGATACTGGTTGGACACAACTCCGATCATGAAGAAGAAGAAGAAACTCCGGAGATCTCTAAGTGGGAATCAGTCATCTGGCTTGCAATTATGGCAGCTGCCATCTCTATACTTTCAGAGTATCTCGTTGACGCCATAGAGGTATATACTTGCGCTCTTCTTTGTCTTTGAGCAATTAATCAGAAATTAATTAAGATTTGTGATTTTGTTAATGAAAAGAATATTACGAGGTTAATTTAATGGCAGGGAGCATCTCTAGCCTGGGGGGTACCGGTTGCTTTTATTTCTGTTATCTTGCTTCCTATAGGTGGGAACACCGCAGCAGTTACAACTTCAGTCATGTTTGCCATGAAAAACAAACTTGTAAGCAATTTTTTTTTTTCCCATACTAATTCTACTCTCCCAGGCCTTATTTTTATTTATAGGCTATATATATTAATTGATCCCTAATATATATACTTATATAAATATGATTTTCCTACAGGATGTGTCTTTGGGAGTGGCAATAGGGTCATCAACGCAGATTTCTATGTTTTTGGTAGGTGCATGTCAATTGTCAAACTAGGGGATTGGATTGGATTGGATTGGATTGGATTGGGGTTTAGTATTAATTAAAATGAAAATGTGGATTTGTTTTTGTTACCAACAGATTCCGTTTTGTGTGGTGGTTGGGTGGATATTTGGGCGGCCAGTGGACTTAAACTTTGGGCTTTTTGAGACGGCAACTCTCTTCATGACTGTTATTTTTGTAGCATTCTTGATGCAGGTAATGATTAATAATCACAAATTCACAATTAGCATTCTTCTTCTTCTTCTTCTTCTTCTTCATAAAGAAATTAGTTGAAGTTGTTTAGGGTTTTTGGTGAAGATAATGTTGTGTTGCAACTGTGGATGCAGGAAGGATCATCTACTTACTTCAAAGGCCTAATGCTTCTTTTCAGCTATGTCATGGTTTCAGCAAGTTACTTTGTACATCAAGACCCCCTCTCCACCTCATGACTTCCATTATTAACATTTTTATTTATATATATATATATATATATTACCTCTTTTACTTTTACTCAAAAAAACACCACCTTATTATTAGTATTACATATTATTACATATATATGTATATGTATAGTACTATATACTCTTATATGTGCTTGCGGTTGCTTAGGCTTTGATAACTAGTATATTAATGCAGGCTTTGATTCTATTATTAAGCTTAGCCTAATGCTAATAGGGACGAGAGTTGATGACATCCTAATCTCTCTCTCTCTCTAGACGTCTTGCAATGTACGGTGCCCATAATAACTATACTCATCACCATATAAAAATCTTAATATTAGTATTATTGTTTATATTTTTTTTTTCTATGTAATAACAAGTGAAAGTAAAGAAATAGGCAAAAACTATGATCTTAGAATGTCAATTCTAAGCCGATCATCATTCAACAGAGATCCGTATCGAGTCCGGAGGCTCTGCAAACCCCGAGCGGAGCTATGGTAGCGTAATATGATATTCAGTTAATTATATGATTGAATTAAATAAAATATGGATACTTACCATGTGTATCTTCCTTCATTGTTTGGGTTTGGGAGAGAAGTATTAATGTACCTGAAACTAGTACTGACAAAAAGTTGAGATTAGACTTTGAATGGTGAATCTTGTTCTTTGTCTACCATTATTAATTAAGCATTGATTGATCCACTAATAGTAGTAGTAGTAGTAAGCAGTAAATACAGTATTAGTAGTATAAGATAAGATCAGGGGTATTTACTATTTACTTGCTTCTTCAAGACTTCAACTCGAGTAACCATTATCTGAATGAAGTTACCAAATGGAAAGTCATTAATGGGTGATTAGATTTTGCATTTGACAAATGACAAATTAAGAAAACAATAATAATGGTGGAACCCACGATGTGAGAGTGAGACAGACACCAGAAATCAAAACAGGCCCTCGCCCTGCGAACCTTCCTGGAACTGAAACTCCAAATCCAAAGATATTTTCTCCTTTTTAAATACTCCATATATCTATTAATTTAATTTAAAATTTTAAATAGCCAACCAATAACCAATTGGATCTCCATTTCCGGCAATTTTATACATTTTATATTTAATTAACCAATTATACTAATGATAATTAAAATTAATTACTAGCAATCAATCAAGTATATAAAAATAGGACTCCGGCAACACAACACATGGATTCCCACGTTTCTTGTCCAATCTAATCTTATTATACTAACCAGACTTTTTTTTTTTTTCCTCATTTTACTTCTCTTTTTGCAATTTTTAAATTAAATTAAATTTAATTTAATTTAAGAAAAACGAAACCAGATAAACTGAAAGCAAAGACAAAAGGCGCTTCAAATAAGGGGAAAAAAAAAGGAGAGTTAGAATCAAAAAGTTACTAAAACTACCATACAAATACCTACCCAAGTAAACTAAACTATGCTTACAATTACAAATTAGAATTAGAAGAATCTGCTCTTATTTCGTACGGTCGCCTTCGTCCTTGCCCAAAGGCGATTTTTTTTTCCCTTTTGGGTGACGAAAAGTATTGAGTTCCTTTTTATTTTCTGGGTTTTTTTTTTTTTAAAAAAAATTTATTTGTACCCATTGGAAGCCCTTCCTAAGATTTGCAATAAAGGTTAGTTCTTTCTCAGATCCGTTGACGTTAAACATCGTTTCTTGAATTCCCCTGTTTCCTTTCTCTGCCTTCTTAACTATTCGTATTAGTATTGATATTTCATACAATTTGTGCACTTTACCAAAAGTATGGAACATAATTTTTATTTTTTTTTAATGCTTTTTATTGTTTGGAATTAATATCTTTTGTTATTTCGGGGATTTTGTATCATGTTGTAGATTTAAGTTAGATGCATATGAAATCTTATCTTTCATTTATTATGATATAGTATGAATTGATTGCCAAGTTTAGTTGGGGAATAAACTTGGAAGATGAGATCTTGATTTGTGGATTTATTAATTTACTTTTACATTTTCTGGCTGTGTTAAGCATACTTGCTAGTGTCCTGCTTTTTTGGGACGGTTATTTTTGCACAAATCTCAGTTGTGATGTTGTTATTTAGACATTGAGAAATTAAAAGACCAAGCGCATGAATTTGTGATGCTTTCTATGTTAATGGCTGTGGAGAACTTATTTTTCTTTTGATATGTGAAGATGGATTACAAGCTGCAAATCGGGGTCCAATCCCACCTTGAAGTACGTTATTCTTCATTTTTATTGTTTTATCTTGGTCCATTTTTTTGTTGCTTTTTTTTTCTTTGGTCTCTCTATCCCACCATTCATCTGGTTGGAAGAATATGCATTGAGTTGCTAAATTTTTTACTGTATAATAGTCTATACACTAATGATGAAGAGATGCTTTCTGTAGCAGATGGGATCACTAGATGATAGGCCAATGCATGATCTCGATGTTGAGTGCCTCTATTCCCCTGAAATGGATGCTCAAAAGACACAGTCTAATGATTCAGTTCAACAAGTATCACTTCCTGGTAGATTGCCTGTTGGTGATACTAAAATGATTAGGAATGGTGTCTATAAGAGCATAAAGACAGTAGTTTTCTCGAATAAACTCAACTTGCTCATGCCTTTTGGCCCTCTAGCAATCTTGGTTCATAAAATGACTGCTCATAATGTAAGTTTTATTGTTTATGCTCTCTTCTTTCTGGGTTTTCTTTTTTATATAAATGGTTGAACAATCACTGAGATGGATTGCAGGGGTGGGTCTTCTTTCTAAGCTTACTGGGTATAACACCTTTGGCAGAGCGTTTGGGTTATGCTACTGAGTAAGGATTCATGTTCTTTCATTGAATTTGCTGTTTTGATGCTGCTGCTTGTTCTATTGGCTCCTAACATTGCCTTCTCATTTGATTGAATTTAGGCAGTTGGCTTTTTTCACCGGACCTACAGGTATAGTTTTATCCTTAACTTTTTAGATATTGTTTGGTGATTATCTTCATTAAGCAACTGGTTTGTTGATTTTAAATTTGCATTGCTCATTTTGACTTCCCACTAATCCCTTTTATTTTGTGGGAAGTCTTGGTCAGTGACCTTAATGTCAGATCCTCCAACACAATCCCTTCATCTCCTGAGATCTTTTTTTTTATCTTACTTGTCAGGCATTGGAAATTTTTTATTATTTTAAGCTTCTACTATTGGCATAACTGACTCTAGCATGTCTTATGTTACATCTAGGTCAGGCTTATAATCATATATATAGTCAGTCTACAGCATTAAATAGCTTTCCATAATTTGTCTAAAATTGACTATTTACACTTTTTATGTCAGTGATGGTCTTTAATATGTTTTGAACCGAATTGCAGTTGGTGGTCTTTTAAATGCTACATTTGGGAATGCAACAGAACTGATTATTTCGATTTATGCCCTCAAAAGTGGAATGATACGTGTTGTTCAGTTGTCATTGTTGGGCTCAATTTTGTCAAACATGCTGCTTGTTCTTGGATGTGCATTCTTCTGTGGTGGGCTTGTATATCATGGAAAGGAACAGGTTTTTAGTAAGGTAATGGTCTTAGGATGTTGTCTGATTTTATTTCTGCTATTTTTCCGTATTCGATCACTCTAAACTGAAATAAACTTGCATACAGGCCACAGCTGTTGTCAATTCGGGGCTGCTGCTAATGGCGGTCATGGGCCTACTCTTCCCGGCAGTCCTCCACTACACACACACTGAACGTCATGCTGGGAAGTCAGAGTTGGCTCTTTCAAGATTTAGTAGTTGTATTATGCTTCTAGCCTATGCTGCCTACCTTGTTTTCCAGTTAAAGAGTCAAAAAGATCTCTATGTCCCTATTGATGAGGTTGGTTTTCATTGTTATTATTATCTCCTGCATATAAGTATTTGTCTTGGTTTCTTCCTTTTTAGCATAATAGTTTCATTTAGAATTAATTAATATTCTGGTACATGGTGTGATATCAGGAAGGAAGTCAGAACGAGGAGAATTCAGATGATGATGATGAAGCTCCAGAGATCTCCAAATGGGAATCAGTGATTTGGCTTGCAATCATGACAGTTTGGATCTCTATCCTGTCAGATTATTTGGTAGACGCGATACAGGTAAAATTTGGTTTTATCTTTTAATCTTTCCTCTTCTTGGTTATGAGATGGATAGTTTAAATGCAGGGAGATCATAAGTTACTCAAAGAAATAACTTGTTAAATCCAGGAGTGATTACCAAATTAATCAATGCATGTTACATCGTCCGTTATTGTTAAAAGTATTGGTTTCTTGATGTGCATCCACTAGTGTTTAGGAGGAAATGGTGGATTTCCTTGGATTGACGCATACTTTAGGCATCTAGTCAAACATATCTGAAAATGAATTCTTGACATTAATAAGATGCAAGATTGTTAGAGGTCTGCATCTGCTATGGTTAGCAGCAGATGGAATTACTTAGCGGGCTTTTAAGTTTGCCTTTTTGTTTTAATACACTCTCAGGGGTTTATTCTGATTACTTTTGTATAATATATGATCTTCCTTTTGTCTGATTGTTGTTTCTCAGGGGGCATCTGAGGCGTGGGATGTTCCAATTGCCTTTATTAGTGTTATCTTGCTTCCCATTATTGGGAATGCAGCAGAGCATGCAAGTGCTATTATGTTTGCCATGAAAGACAAACTTGTAAGTGATTCTCTTAACTTTCATTACTTTTTTTTTTGGTTTCAATAGCTTGCTAATCTGTTTAATATCTCTGCAGGACATATCATTGGGAGTGGCAATAGGGTCATCAACTCAAATTTCCATGTTTGGGGTAGGTGCTGTGCATTAAATTGTGCTCATTGTGTATCGATGTTATTATACAACCCCTATTTCTTAATTGTAAGAGTATTGGGTTTCCTCACGATTTTATTCTTAGATCACCTTAGGTGTTAGCAGTAAGCACTCAAGGATATGTCATATTCTTATAATTGCATTATCTTGGTAATGCATGGCTCACTATTTGCAATCATTTGGCAATCTCCAGTCTTTTAGTATGTGCTCTTCTGAAAATTGTTGTTGGCCAATACTTTTTTGGATTATCATGTTTTCCAAAACAGCCAGATTTTTTTTTTTTGGGGGGGGGGGGGGTGGTTTCTGATATCATAGGGTGTTAGCTTGATTGGAGCTTGTGATAATTCTTTCTTTCTTCAATTTTTCCCCTTTTTGTCTTTTTCATGGCTAATATATTAGTGGTGTCAGTGTTTGCCTTCGGGTATTTCCTAAACGTAGTCTTGTTGATGCTGCAGATTCCATTTTGTGTGGTGATTGGGTGGATGATGGGGCGCGAAATGGACCTAAACTTCCAGCTTTTTGAGACAGCTACTCTTTTTATAACAGTTATAGTTGTAGCCTTTTTTCTGCAGGTTGGTAATAATTACGAACTTAGGAAAGAGTAATAGATGTTTTTCTGTTATGAATATATATATTAAAAGGGGATGGATGTTTATTGTTTGCAGGAGGGAACGTCAAACTACTTCAAAGGACTAATGCTTATTCTTTGCTATCTTATAGTAGCTGCAAGTTTCTTTGTACATGAAGATCCTACTTCAAATGGTGAGTTGGTTCCAAAATCTCTAGTATTTTGGTTTCATATGATATGTTTTTGTAACTGATTTGATATTACAACAGAAGAAAGCAAGCAACCAAAAACGTGAATGATGAAAGAGGGTGAGGTGGGATTTTGAAGCATGATAGAGAAAAGGCAGAAGGGCACATGCTGCTGTAAATATTCCAGTTTTCCAGCTGCTAATGTTGATGTTGATGCTGAAGCTTGTTCAGTTAATAAGTAATATTGAACAAGTGTGTGGGCATACATAAATCAATATGATTACTAGTACGTTATTGTCCATTAATTTGATTCCAAATCCAAAACCAAAAACCATGTTGCATTGATGCATAGATTGGTGAATTAGAGACGAGACTGTGTATACCGTAGAAAAAGAAAAAAAAGCAATGTCTGAATTGAATTTTGATCGGTTCTGTAATGTAATTCTAATTCTTTTGATTTTGAAAGATTTGAGTTTGAGGTGTTGGCCTTGGTTTTGGCAGGAATTTTTAATTTTCAAAAATCATCCATCGGCTGAAGCTGAAGCATTCCTTTCTTTAAACACACATGCCCATGGCCCAAAACCAAATCCAAACCCAAACCCAAACTCACCTTTGCGTCTTCAATGCAGCCAGAAATATACTACTAGTATCTCTTATTCTCTTACATATTGAATATACTATTAAATATTAGGGTTGATTAATCTTAGATTATAAAAAAATATATGTGAGTGTGGGGCTTGGGAGATCTTCTGATCAATTTCCATTAACCTAAACCTGCACCAAACCTTCAATGATTGCGTATGGATACTACATTTTTTTTTTTTGGGTGAAAACGTATGGATAATGCTTACCAGTAGCATCTGACCGTCTCTCAATTTTTAAATTAAATTGAAATTGATAATGTAAATGGTTGGTTAAAGCTTCAATAATTATAAACGTGTGAAGATTTGTTTTCAACACCCAATATCATATTCGGACACTTAAATGTCAAATATAGTTTATATATATGACGATGATTGATTAGAATTAGATGCACATGGACATGGTACTATTCTTACTTGTACCGAACTGGTCTGCCTGCGCATTCGACCAGAGAGAGCCTGCCCTTTAATTTCCCTTGTTTCAAAATTTCTATTGTTGTTTCCAAAAGCACAAACCAACATTAATAGTATGGGTGAAGAAGAAGGATCCCCAGACAACCAGACTCCCTTGCTGCCGCCTTCTTCCTCGTCAGTCAAAAGAACTGGTAAATTCTCTTTTCTTTTTTGCCTTAATTTTCCTCTCAAATATATCTCTTTGGACTAATCTGGAAATGGGTACCAGTCTATATTGTTCATCTTCATTGCTTTCACATCCCAGCTGCCCTTCTATATGAAAAAACAATATTGCAACAAGATATAAACATAATATATGCCCTTTTAATTTGTTTCCCTTGTTAATTGCAATCTATATATATATATGATCATCGATCTTTTCTTCTCTGCCACAATTATAGTACTGCTATCATCTTCTTCCATGGTGTTGGTGTCTTATTAATTAACTTGAGCTTAAGCCTGACTTAATAATTGTAATAGGCGGTTGTGATCAAAAGTTTTGATCCTACACCTACTTGTTATTGTCATCAAAACCAACTTTTCCAAACTTCCATCTTTGAAAGGTGGTAATGACTAAGCTTGTGACTTGGAATGGTAGTTGCAGTTTGAAAGACTATATATATATAAGCCAAATGTTTAAATTGGTCCCTAATGTTTGCAAAACTGCTCAAATAAGGGCCTAAACTTTTGATTTAATTAATTAACTTCCTAACGTTACAAAATCGGCTCAAATTAGTCTATGAGATCTAATTGACAGCCTAATAAACCCTATAACGTTAGGGACTTAAATTGAATACAGGGACTGATTTGAGCCGATTTTGCAACGTTTGAAACTTAATTAACCAAACTAGAAGGTTAGGTCCTTATTTGAGTATTTTGTGCAAAAACTAATTTGAGCAATTAACCTATACATATTGCACCGCTCAAGTTATTAATTGGTATATAGTATCTATGATAATCATGACATTCGTCGGGGCCTCTATAAGTGTTTCATCATCATATTATCATACTTTTGACAAGTTGTATGTAAGAAATTCATAATTGGAGAACTGAATTCTGTATGCATGCATATGTATGTTTTCTGGTAATTACAGTATATATTTATATATACGGCCTAATTCAACTTTGCTTGTAAGAAGGTAATTAAGTAAAGAGAACTCTTAAAAAAAAAAAAGTAAAGGGAATTCAACTAATAAAGTTAGAACTTTGGTACATGTCCTTATATGTTGTTCAACATAATGTTCCCTCCTGACGTGTCCATTACACATTAGGTCAGATGTTATCATTTTATTGATCCCAACACACCTTTTACGATCTTAATTTTTTAACCCTTAAAGTAAAATTTTAATTTTGATTTGGCATAAACTTAATGAATTAGTTATATATTTTATTTCTAAAATCCTATAATCATAAGCTATTATTTATGGAATTTACTCTTATAATAAAAATGAAATTTTAATTTGAGGTTTCTTAATGAAATTAATTTTGTATTTTATTTGTAAAGCTCTATAATAAAAATTACTAGGATAAACTTAATAAAAAAATGAAAAAAAAAGTAGTTCCCTTCTCGATCTCTTTTTATTTCTGGTCAATGTAATTATTTGTTGAATTTATACTACTATAATTTAAAAAGAAACTTACAGAAGTTGCTAAACTTGAGGCAAATAATTCAGATAAAGGGGCCCAGATTTTTTTTGGGGGGGTGTAGAAGGGCCCAAGATTTGATTTTTTATGTTTTTTCTGCTATGCCTAGCCCGAGGTTTGATTTTAAGAATCAATCAATATAAATTAATCCGCGTAGGTAAGCATATATTTTTTTTTAATTACGGTAAAAACGTTGGTAGAAAATAAAACTGAATTTATATACAAAGGCAGATTTTCAACGGTTACTTTGAAAAGTAGTGGTAGCATTGCAGAAAGTACTTTTTTTTAATACATAATGTATAGCTTTCAATACATATATACTTCCTCCATTCCATATTGAATGACCACATTACTAATTTGAGATGTTTCAAAATAATTTCCACTTTCCTAAAATTGTAAACAATTTTACAACTTTACCCTTTATTTAAACACTAAATTTTTATGGGACCCATCACTTCATACAACTTTTAAGATCGTAATTGTAAAGTATCCACCCAAAATACACATTTTCTTAAACTCCGTGCCATTAACAAAATGACCATTCAATTCGGAACGGAGAGAGTAATACTTTATAATTATTAATACATTAATTAATGTTGGGGTATAAGTATGTAACATGTGTTTTTTTTTATTTAAAAAAAAAAAGGGACAATGTGGAGTGCAATAGCACACATCATAACGGGAGTAATAGGGGCGGGAGTTCTGTCACTTGCATGGGCGACGGCGCAGCTGGGATGGATTGCAGGCCCAATGGCGATGTTGGTATTTGCAGGGGTCACCCTCCTTTCCACTTCCCTTCTCTCTGACTGCTACATGTATCCTCATCCTCACCTTGGCCCCAACCGAGTCCATTCTTACATGGACGCCGTCTATGTCTTTTTGGGTAACCTTAATACTCTATATAATTAACTCCTTTTCCTCTCTCCAATTATATACTATATGTCTATTTCAATTCATTAAAAATTAAATACTCCTATATAGATTTATTTATTAATTGTGGCATACGGTTATTTAGGCAGATAAGAGAACCCACCCATTGCATGCCCCTTGATTTCG
>AWWV01009826.1:0-11747 GCA_001974805.1 Corchorus capsularis | reverse complement strand
ATGTGTGTGTATATATATATATATATATATATATATATATGAGGAGTATGTGAGTGATGAGGACCATGCTATCTGTTTATTGATTACTACTAGTACTAACTAGTATCACTATCAAAATGTTAAAGGCAAAGCAACTAAATGCTTTTTGGTTTTTGACATTTTGTCAAGGATGGGAGAGTAATGGAATATATTACTACTAATTTACTATGACAATGACGACAACATTTATGGTCAGACTGACTACCTTTTTACGGAATATCTGTTACTGCTATATATATAAAATATGATATATATAGTCGTGAAGATATTGGTGTTTGGTTTATAGTATACCATGTGATTAAAACCAGCAAAAAGCAAAAAGCAAAAAGGGGAAGAGATTCCCTCACATGAAAGATTGCATTTACAAGGCATTTGGGATGGATATTGTCAATATTAAGTCTCTCATTAATTTTTCTGATCAATACGATACGACGACCAACAACTAGCTACAGCCTACAGCTGGAGGGCACCCCCACCCCATCCTCTACGGTCTACGGACTACGGATGGGTAGCCCAAGCCCCAAATACATGATTTGATAAGTTATGGATGGTTAGTGCTTTCACCAAAAAAAAGTTAATCTTTGTCTCTCCATCCGCAATTTACAAATCTTTACCATGAATATATGAATTCTACTTAGCATGTTGCCACCCTGACTATTTTAACTTAGATACATATATATAATTATATGATGAAAATTAGCTACACAGAAAAACTACAAAGTTGCTACTTACAAACATTCTCAGAGGGAGCTAGGAATTAGGATGGATGTGAATGTAGTGAAGAGATATTTATCCATAAAGACTCGTACCTAATGTCTAATTAACGTTTCATCAAAATTAAGTAACTTTTAGACTTAAGATGACAAGTTTGTTTTTACCTTACTACAAACTTTTAAATCTACAATCAGATCATAAGACTAGCCAACCAACTTCCCAATGCTAGCTTTAACTTACTGTTTTCCTTTGGAAGTTGTTGCCTTACCACAATTTACCATCAGTAGTACTTGAAACTATACATGACATGTTTCTGTCAATTGGTTCAAGCAGTTAGCTAGTATGATTTGCAGCTGGATCTTGACTGTATCAGAACAAAACCACCTCATTAATGACGTCCACGACCACCCCAGTGTAATTTTCTACTGATCAAGACAAGATAGAGGTCCTCTTGAGTTGACAACTTTTTTTTTTTTTTTAAAGAGAAGAGAATCAGAGATTACTAGTATTAGGCTTCATTAATTATTTATTATAATCCCAATTCCCAATATATATGTATATATGTTGAAGTTGAGAGTAGAATATTATACCCAACTGAAAGAGAAAGACCAAAAAATGGCTGTTCAACACTCTCTGGAACTGGAAGTGGATGGTGGTAAAAGCTGTGACGATGATGGACACCTCGCAAGAACTGGTAAATAAAGGCGCTTACGTTAGTTAATTTGATTATATGCATTAATTGTTTTAGATAGATAATTGACGGGGTATATCGATCAGGAACATTGTGGAGTTGTGTGGCTCACATAATCACAGCTGTAATCGGATCTGGAGTTCTATCTTTGGCATGGAGCACTTCCCAGCTAGGATGGATAGCAGGGCCGGTTGCCCTCCTCCTTTTTGCTATTATCACCTTTCTTTCTGCCTTCCTTCTTTCTGATTGTTATCGGACCCATGATGGCACACGAAACAAGTCTTACATGGACGCTGTTTACCTCTATCTAGGTATACTTCACTTCAACTCCTAATTCTCAGAATCTCAAACCCATCCATGATCCATCCACTACTCCCTTTTCTAGATTCCTACAGCGCTAATTGTTTGTTATAAACTACTCCTAATTAATTCTCCACATGATGGACCGACCGACGTTTTAAATATTAGTTTCTATATATATATAGATCAGATCAGTCTAATATGGTTATAATCTATTAATAGTTCAGGTAGAAAAAGGACATGGATGTGTGCTTTGCTTCAAAACCTGAGCCTCTATGGGACTGCTATTGCTTATGTAATTACTACTTCAACCAGCATGAGGTACTTGGTGCGTGCTGAATTAATAATCATTCGGGCTACTTCATTACCCCCTTATTTAATTACTAATTATGATCTCAGGCGCGCAGCATATAGTATATATATATATGATTATGTTCCAGTCGAATTTGCAGAATGAAATTAAGTGTATTAATTATATATATACAGTCCTGAGTCCTCATATTAATTAATTACCTCATATATGCTTTCCTTTTCCCCACAAATATAATTATTATTCTGTTCATTGTTTTCATTTTGGCATGATACAGAGCAATTCAGAAATCCAACTGTTACCACAGACAAGGGCATAATGCTCCATGTTCATATGGAGATACTTCCTATATGCTGCTATTTGGAGCGGTTCAAGTTGTAATGTCACAGATACCGGATTTCCATAACATGGAATGGCTTTCAGTGCTTGCTGCTCTCATGTCCTTTACTTACTCTTTCATAGGATTTGGGCTTGGGTTTGCAAAAGTAATAGGTATATATATACTCCTAATAATTAAATTATGTGCATGTGACTTTATCAAGTACTTGAATATATATGTGTGACTTTGCAATTAAGATCACAGCTGTCATGCATGTTTGGAATTGCAGAAAATGGAAGCATTAAGGGGAGTATAACTGGAGTGCCTGCTCCTAATATTGCTGATAAACTGTGGTTAGCATTCCAGGCACTTGGAGACATAGCTTTTGCTTATCCATATTCAATCATTCTTCTTGAGATACAGGTATAATTGGCTTGCCTTCATTTCATTGTTATATATGAAACAGGAATATATTATATATGTGGAGAAAAACAATAGACATGATGTGTTTAATCATAAGTACTTACTACATCATTTATATATAGCAACTACGTACCTAATTAATTAATTAATTGTAAAAATTATCAAGGATACATTGAAGTCACCTCCAGCAGAGAGCAAGACCATGAAAAAGGCCTCCATGATCGCAGTGTTTGTAACAACCTTCTTCTACCTCTGTTGCGGGTGCTTCGGATATGCTGCGTTTGGCAACAACACACCTGGAAATCTCTTGACAGGATTTGGATTTTACGAGCCTTACTGGCTCATTGATTTTGCTAATGCTTGCATTGTGCTTCACCTGGTGGGAGGATATCAGGTACGTAGTATATTAATATAGATTGAAATGAAATGAAACATTATTAATTATTCCCAGCTGAGCTGATCATCTGTGACTGTGATTTATAATAATTGGCAGATATTTAGTCAGCCTGTGTTTGCATTTGTGGAGAGATGGTTCACCGTCAAGTACCCCAGCAGTGGATTCGTTAATAACTCGTATACCATAAAACTCCCATTGTTGCCCTCATTTCAGATGAATCTTTTCAAGATATGCTTTCGAACAGCTTATGTTGCATCCACCACTGCAATTGCAATGATCTTCCCATACTTCAACCAGGTTTTAGGACTGCTGGGGGCCCTCAACTTTTGGCCTTTGGCTATCTATTTTCCGGTGGAAATGTACTTTGTGCAGAAGAAAATTCAACCCTGGACCCGGATATGGATTCTTCTTAGGTCTTTCAGCTTTCTTTGCTTGCTTGTCACCATACTGGGCTTCATAGGCTCCGTTCAAGGACTTATTTCTGCAAAATTTGGATAAAACATCTAGTATTAAATCTTGCAGTCTGCCCAACTAACACTATATTATTATTACTCCTTATGGATTGTTTCACATTAATCTTGCTGTTTATTCTTCCATTCCATTTGATATATAGATATATAGGAATAAAATCAATCTCAATTCAACAGGTCAAGGGTCCGATCCATCAAATTGTGATGATGCTCATGCCCTGTCATTTAGGCACAGCATCAGCCTATTATGTATCTTGTTAATTCAAACATCCTTCATTTCAACTTTCAACAACTTTTTATATAGGAAAGGTATACTCTAATGATTTCATTTCATATATACATTATATATATATATTTATATTATATAATAATAGTATTATTATATCATTTGTTACAAAAGTAATTTAGCAACATAGTATGATGACATTGACATATACAGATATATTGTTTTGTTATATATATAAGAATAATGTAAGTTCATATTAATCAAAGTTCCATTTTTCTTGCTGCTTGATATAATAAGGCTCTTAACTAATTTTATTTTAAGTTAGTTCATATAAAAATAAAGTCTTACTGTTTCACAAAAAAAAAAAGTCTGTCTTGGTACTCGGTTCATACCAAAGAAAATTTTGAACTTTGTACAAACGGCGTCGTTCCAGCCTGAGTTCGAAATTAATCTCCCTCCCTCTCTTTCTCGACAGTTTTCAAACCCTAAAATTCTCTCTCCTCTGTCCCTGACGAACAGCAAACCTAATTTCGTTCCTACTTTATTCCCCACACATTCTCTCTATAGGATTTCTCTCGTCTCGTGTCTATCTTTCTCTCTCTCAATGGCAGACGAAGCACAGTACTCTTCCGGTCCCGACGTTGGAAGCAACAAGCGAGAGTACGATGACCAGACACCGGAAGGTGGCCGACAAGGTTCTCCTTCCAAGATTCACTCCTCCTTCCTACAACAGCGTTCCGCCACCGCTTGACGGCAGAGATGGCCAAGCTGTGAACTCAGGAGATTGTTGCTCTCTTTACTCTCTCCGCTGACGCTGTGGCCAAGCGCCCTCGCGTCCAAAACGGCTCTGGCGGTGGTTTTGATAACGATAAAGGATTCAGGTCCGGTCCTTCTGGTATAGCTTATCTTTCCCTTTCTTTTTATTTGACTCGCGATATTGGTTCTTTTAGAATATTTTGATTGTTTAAGTTGACTATTGAATCTAGGCTTTCGAATGTTTATAATACGTATGCTTTTTGTGGTCTCTTGAATGTTGCAAAAAGTAATGAACAACTTCAATGATGCTGATGTAAAGCCTATGTCTAACTCTGCTCTCTCGGTTATACCGCTTTCTTGGGGTATATCGCCTACAATTGGGTTTGCTGCAATCCTGCAACTTTTTTTCGTTATTATATCAAGGATTTATAGCAATTGGTTTATTGTTTAAACTCCATTACTTACGGCCAAAAAAAAAAAAACTCCATTACTTGTTATCAATTATTGGTTATATTTCCCCTATCTTTTTATGCCCTCCCTTTTGTGCTCATAGCTGATCTGGGCTACTATTTTCAGGTTCGTACAAGGGCCTGCCACATAAATTGAAAGAAGCTCTTTGTATACAGTAGGTTGCTCCACCCACATGCTTATCAATAAGCAGGTTAGTTTAGTTACTATTAGGAGTTTGTTTTTGAACCTGAGTTTCTGTATTGTTGGTATTATATTAACAGTCAATTTCCCCTGTCAGAGGTATGGTCTCCACCTTTGTGCTACATTGAAAATACCAGGGATAAATGCACCCATCCCTTTTGGAGGTGGCTTTGGTCAGCCACCATGGTGGCTGGGGTAATCGTTCTGTGAGGTGAGTCCACATTTTTTTTTCTCTTCCTTTTCTTACTTCCCTATTTATAATGTAAATGTTTCTATATTACTTTGCATCTTTCTTTCTTTCCTTTTCTTTTAAAGTATTTTGGTGAGTTTGGTGACTTATGTTTTTCATTTTATCAAAATTGTATTCAACATGATTTGCTTGAATATTAAAACTGTTTTTATGTTCAATTTTGTAATTTGCGTCTTCTTTAATTTTTTTTTGAAATAATTATCCTGTTCCTTACACATTAGGTCTTATGAGGCTTCACACATGACTATGAAAATATTCTTGATGTGGAATCCCCAAAAACTTGTGGATGGTGGTGAGGAGACTTTTTTGCAACCTTTTCCGGCTGGAAGCTATTAATTTAGTTGTTCTCAAGGTAATTAATCCATTGTATTTCTCTGTTTCTGCGTTTCTGTTGCATATTTCTTGGTACATGATTATTCTTTACAATTGCCGCTTCCACTCATTTCGTATGAAGGAATCATTAGCCGTACATTGTAATGCAAATCTGGGCAGTACATGAAAATTGCTTGTTGAACTTATCTGGTCTAGGAGATAAGATCCAAGCGCAACATCTAGTCATGTATCTATTTTACAGTATTAATGTAAGCAATTATTTAGTTGTAGTCATTGATTTTTTTGTTCTGTTTAAGGTTTATAAAGTCTTTTGGCTCGTAATCCTAATATTTTATCTGGTTAAACTAGCAAAATTTGCAGCAAGCAAATTAAGATCATGAACATAAAGTGATGCAATAAATTCTTTACTGGTCATTGTAAACTTGTAAGGCTTATTAAGTTTATATTGTATCTTAGATTATCAAACGGAAGTAACTGTTTTTTTTATTGTATCCTAGGTTTACTTTGTCTTCTATACAGTTGAAAGCCAAGTGCAAGATATCTGGAGTCCTATCAACAAGAGTCTTTGTTGTATGATACATACAATAGTATCAATGGTAAAAAACACTTGGTAGGACTCCGCAGCTTTCTATAATTTGGGATTTTTAGAAGAAAAATTTTCTTCCATCGTACAATGCCGCATACAAAGATTGAAAGCTCTAAAGGTACCAATCCTATTCCTTTTTTAATCTTTTCCTGTGTGAAGGTTCTTCAAGTGTTAATATGTTTTCCTCTGATTAGATAGCATGTGCTGGATTATGATTTATTATTTTATACTGTGTTTTGAGCAATTCCAGGTTTAGTTAATTAAGTTACTTGTGATCCCTCACCTGATCCTCACATGCCTAATTAATGCGTTTCAATGTTGGAACCTTCTGTTGTTAGTTCTTTTTAATAGAAATATTTTTCCTTCTCTTCACAGTGATCTTCAAGGAATTCGCAATTGCCTGTCTCCTGCTTATGGGCTTTAGCTGCAGCCACCCATGTATGTGTCTTGATCATCTGGCTCTATAGATATCGCATCTTCTCACTCCCGCATCAAAGACTATTTTGGTTATATCGCATCTCTTCTCACTCACGCAGCTGTGTGCAGGTTCAGAATTTATGTTCAATAACTGCAACTGCTGATGTATGCAGATATTGCATCTTGTCTCTCCATGCACGATTAGCAATGCACTATTTCATATGCATCCAGCTTTATTCAGATCTTAAACATCGAATCTTACACTGTTTGAATACAGTGCAGGGTAAAGCTTTGTTTTAAATCCGTGAAAATCTTGGAGCATTCGGCAATGATGGAGCCAAACCTCTCCTTGATCTCCTTATTGTTTTCACCGTTCTGGTCGTCCTAAGCAAGCCAACAGCCCACTAATTACAACAATGTAGCAATGTAACCCCTTTTTTTTGGTCTGTAAAAACAGAATATATATATATATATATATATATATATATATATAAATAATGTTGTGCTGTGTGCTCTGTGATTTCTTTTTGGCCATGGCTTTTGTTGACTGTTGTGAATAAAGTTGCAATTGCGTATAGTTGCTTGCTGTGATTTTCCTTTTTCTGCTCTGATGGTTTCTTGATTATGTTTCTTCTCTTCTGCAGTTGTATCCCCATTGGAGTTGAGCATATCCCCGTGGCAGCAAGGATTTC
Organism: Corchorus capsularis; assembly: GCA_001974805.1. Taxonomy (NCBI): domain Eukaryota; kingdom Viridiplantae; phylum Streptophyta; class Magnoliopsida; order Malvales; family Malvaceae; genus Corchorus; species Corchorus capsularis. The sequence goes on along the minus strand of AWWV01009826.1, from coordinate 4,173 downwards.
TTTCCTGGATTGACACATCCCTGTGGCAGCAAGCAGTGTGCGTGGAAGGTATTGTTAGGACATGACACTTAGAATGGGGTTACGTTGAGGAAAGTGAATGTGTTTGAGGAAAGTTCAATGCGCTTGAGGAAAGTTCAATGTGCTTGAGGAAAGTTGAATGTGCTGGAGGAAAGTTCAATGTTCTTGAGGGAAGTTCAATGTGAATGCGCAGCGTATAACTCCATTTGAAGTTGCAAGTGTCCAGTGGAATATGAAGTAAGTAATCTTATTTTTGAATTTACTCCTTCATGAAGTATTTCTTTTTTCATGATCAGCATGTTGATGTTTTAGTGCAATGAACTTGGAATATTTGACCAAAAAAAAAAACCCTTGGAATAGGATATCTCAAGGAGTTGGAAATGTGGAATTGCTTGCGCTGATATCTTTTGAATGGTAAGCTTTGATTTTAAATGCAATTTGTAGTTGCAAGTGTCCAGTGGAATATGAAGTAATCAATCTTAGTTTTGAATTTACTCCTTTATGAAGTATTTCTTTTTTCATGATCAGCATGTAGATGTTTTAGTGCAATGAACTTGGAATAGGATATCTCAGTTGGAAATGTGCAATGATTGCTTGCGCTGAACTCTTTTGAATGGTAAGCTTTGATTTTAAATACGATTAGTGTTATTTCATCTGTTGTGATGCTTCATATATGATATGGTTGTGAAGAATTTTGTCATTTATGTAGGGCATGCATTCCCTCTTAGGCTAGTAATCGTCCTAATCCTCACTCATTCTCTGTAGAAGAATAGTGTGAGACATCTCCATTCCAATAAATTGCCAAATTGTGTTGTTTGTGATTGGATGGAGCATGGAAATATATATTGGTATTTTGAGATTGGCTCATGGACTGCATTGCTTGTTTAGATTATTATTGATTGTTGTTCCATGGTAATTTTATATAGATATAATAGTGGTGCGGCATTCCTAATTATGTTTGTGTAAATTTATCAGTAGATGTTATCTATTAATCACTATTATTTATTGTAAAATTGGTTGTAATGAATTGTAGTGTCCTATAAATATTTAGATGGAAAGCCTTGTAAAGGAATGTTTAGTTTACGCATCACTATTGTAGAAATAATGTTACCTTGGCAGGAAGCTCTCAATAAGAGTCTTATTGACTCTTATACATATCATATGATGGGGTTCTGTGTGGTGGTTGAAACGATGATACAATGTTAAGGTTTGTCTACTTACGTTATGTCCAACATATTATAAGCATATTGATTTTAACTTATTCTATTTTGAAATGGGTAATTATTTGATACCGGCATTGTAAATTTTAGACTCCACAAGCGGGTTGTGGAGTTGACACATGTCCATTTTTTTAATTAATTAAGTTTTAAATATTTCAATCTAGTCCCTAGAGGACACATGTCACCATTTAGGACCCGCTTGTATAGTCTGCTATACTGACGGTATATTGTATTATTTGCATTTTGAAATTCATTTACTATGTCTTTTGGTATTCGGTAATTTAATTTTCCTACTTTTAATAGCAATTACCATTACAATTTTGATCCTTTTCGCAAATATTTTATTGTCGTTTTTTTAATTGTTTAAAAAGTATAGTTAGATTATGGCAAAAAATGGAGAAAAAAGTTTTCGGGTAAGTTTTTGCAATATTTTAGCCGAAATCATGTACTAATTTTCACGGATTTTGGCTAAAAACGCGTTTCGGGAATCTTGAGGATTTGTTTTTACGAGTATTAGAATATTGTTTCGATTTTATTATAAATTAATTCAAAAAAATAGGAAAAACGATATTCGAAACATGAAATGCCCTTCAATTTTTTTTGACATTGAATTATATATACTTTACAAGTATTATGGCTAAAACTAAAGGAAAATTATTTTTCGGGTCAGTTTTGGAAAATTTTAGCAGAAATTTTGTACTAACTATCATGGTTTTTGACTAAAAATGCGTTCTGGGGCATGAATGATTTTTGGCTCCTAGAGTTCTTGAAATTTCTATTTTCAACCAACCAAATCAAATCCACATTGGATTTAATGTTTTTTTATGATCATCAGAAATCGGTCTCGATTTAATTACAAATTAATTTGGAAAAAATAGAATAAATGATATTAGGATTGTGACAAGCCCTTCAATCTTTCTGACGTTGAATTCTATATTATTTATGAGTATCGTGGTCAAAAATTAAGAAAAATTCATTTGGGTTAATTCTTTAAAAATTTTAAACAGAAATTGTGTACTAATCATCACGGTTTTTTGTTAAAAACGAGTTCAGGAGTCTCGGTTCAGTTTTGCATGATTTATTGCCCCATGACTCCTTGAAATATCTATGTTTATCTAACCAAATCTCAGCCACATTAGATTTGAGGATTTGTTTTTACGAGTATTAGAATCTTGTTTCGATTTTATTATAAATTAATTCGGAAACATAGGAAAAATGATATTCAAAGCGAGAAATTCACTTCAATTTTTTTGGCATTAAATTATATATTCATTACAAGTATTATGGCCTAAAATAAAGGGAAATTTTTTTCGGATTAGTTTTGGAAAATTTTAGCATAAATCGTGTACTAACCGTCACGGATTTTGGATAAAAATGTGTTCCGTGGCATGACTCAGTTTTGAATGCTTTTTGGCTCCTAGGGTCTTTGAAATATCTATTATCATCTAATCAAATCAAATCCACATTGGATTTAATGTTTTTTTATGATCATTAGAAATTGGTTTCGATTTAATTACAAATTAATTCGGAAAAGATAGAATAAATGATATTAGAATTGTGACAAGCCCTTAAATCTTTCTGACGATGAATTTTATATTATATAAGAGTATTGTGACCAAAAATTGAGGAAAAATTATTCGGGTCAATTTTTACAAAATTTTAAATGAAAATCATGTACTAACCTTCACGATTTTCTGCTAAAAACGGGTTCCGGGCCCCGGCTCAGTTTTGCATGATTTATTGCCCCATGACTCCTTGAAATATCTATGTTCATCTAACTCAATCTCATCCACATTGGATTTGAGGATTTGTTTTTATGAGTATTAGAATCTTGTTTCGATTTTAGTATAAATTAATTGGAAAAAAATAGAAAAAACGATATTCGAAGCGTGAAATCCCCTTCAAATTTTATGGCATTGAATTATAAATTCCTCGCAAGTATTATGGCCAATAACAATGATGGTTAGTACACGATTTCGGCTAAGAATTTACCCGAAAAATTTTTTTCTGAAAATTTTACCACAATACTAGGAAAAAATATAGAATTGAATGTATAAAAAATTTAAGGGTTTTTAACGCTTCCAATATCGTGTTCACATTTTTTTTGAATTTATTTCAAATAAATCAAAACACATTTCAGATGCTCGTAAAATTAAATCCATAAATCCTATGAGGCTGAGATTTGGTTCGATGAATAAAGATATTTCAAGGACGCTTTATGCCGAAAATCATGGAAAACTGAGGCAGGGCAACGAAACGCGTTTTTAGCCCTATAATTGTGATGGTTAGTACACGATTTCGGCTAAGAATTGACCCGAAAATTCTTTTCTGAAAATTTTACCACAGTACTAGGAAAAATATAGAATTGAATGTATAAAAAATTGAAGGGTTTTTAACGCTTCCAATATCGTTTTCCCATTTTTTTCGAATTTATTTCAAATAAATCCAAACACATTTCAGATGCTCGTAAAAACAAATCCATAAATCCTATGTGGCTGAGAATTGATTCAATGAATAGAGATATTTCAAGGAGGCTTTATGCCGAAAATCATGTAAAACTGAGCCAGGCCCCCGAAACGCGTTTTTAGCCCAATAACAGTGATGGTTAGTAAACAATTTCGGCTAATAATTGACCCGAAAACTTTTTTTCTAAAATTTTTACCACAATACTGGGAAAAAATATATAATTGAAATTATAAAAAATTGAAGGGTTTTTAACGCTTCCAATATCGTTTTCCCATTTTTTCTGAATTTATTTCTAATTAAATCGAAAAAAAAACTCAGATGCTCGTAAAAACAAATCCATAAATCCTATGAGGCTGAGATTTGGTTCGATGAATAGAGATATTTCAAGGACGCTTTATGCCGAAAATCATGGAAAACTGAGTCGGGGCCCCGAAACGCGTTTTTAGCCTAATAATAGTGATGGTAGTCT
>AWWV01009825.1:0-130985 GCA_001974805.1 Corchorus capsularis | reverse complement strand
ATTTTCTTATATAGAGTAAGAGTGAAAAAGAAACAAACAAACAAATAGAATTATAAAATTAAAAAAAAAAAAGTAGGGGAAGAAAATGGGTCGGATTCCATGTTGTGAGAAGGACAATGTGAAAAGAGGACAGTGGACTCCTGAGGAAGACAACAAGCTCTCCTCCTATATAGCCCAGCATGGCACCCGCAATTGGCGCCTCATCCCCAAGAATGCTGGTCTCCTCTCTCTTTTAACCCATCATTCTAATTCTTCACAAACAAAACTTGAAGTTTTATAGTATATTTTAAAAAAGAAATTCATTTTGGTGGGATTGATTTAACAGGTCTTCAAAGATGTGGGAAAAGCTGCAGGTTGCGATGGACTAATTACCTCCGCCCCGACCTTAAGCACGGCCAGTTCTCAGATGCAGAGGAGCAAACTATTGTCAAACTTCACTCCGTTGTTGGCAATCGGTAAAAAAACTAACACTACATATATTTTTTTTTTTCTATTTCTACCATTCGCATTTATATACTCTCGATTGTAGATGGTCACTGATTGCCGCTCAGCTACCTGGGCGCACCGACAATGATGTTAAAAATCACTGGAACACCAAGCTCAAGAAGAAGCTTTCGGGCATGGGCATTGATCCCGTCACCCACAAGCCCTTCTCTCACCTCATGGCTGAGATTGCCACCACACTGGCTCCACCACAGGTGGCTCATCTCGCAGAAGCAGCACTGGGCTGTTTCAAAGATGAGATGCTCCACCTCCTCACCAAGAAACGAATTGATTTCCAGCTTCAACGATCAAATGCCACCGTTCCTTACGTTACCAGCAAACAAGACGAGAAAGATGATACAGTTGACAAGATCAAACTTAATTTATCAAGGGCTATGCAAGAACCCGAAATTCTACCCCTAAATAAGCCCTGGGAATCCACTGCAGCAACAACGGCTAATTTTGTTGGTGTTTTCCCTGCCTCCGTTTCTGGATTTCAGTATGGCCCATCATCTTTTGGTAATGAAGGGGAAGGGGCTGCCTCACCATGGAGTCAGAGTATGTGTACCGGAAGCACATGCACAGCAGGGGAACAAGGCAGGTCACTTGAGAAGCTTAAGGACGAAAATGGGGAGGAATCCCACGGTGGAAAAGAAATCAAGAATGCATCAAGCATATTCAATACAGATTGCGTTCTATGGGATATACCATCTGATGATCTTATCAATCCTATATATAGAGAAGCTTTTAACAACAAAGAATAATAGTCTAGGCAAGATTTTATATTACAGGCCAAGAATAAACTTCTTATGAAAAAAAAAAGAAGGTTATACTTATATGATGCATTTGCAATGTAATGTAAATAAAACTCATTTCATAAATTACTATGATGATGATAAGTCAATCATGAAAGATATCACTGTTATTCTCAATCATTGTTTTCACGCTCCCAAGGAAAGTGACATGTCAGGCAAAATATGATGATGATGAAGATGTGTCTGCCAGGACCTGCAAGCATCACAATTACAAAAATGTATACCAAAAACTAATCATCATAATATTCAGCTTAAGTAAATATCCATGTCAATTCAAAATTCTCGGCAGATACCTCAAGTTGATCTTCAGTAAAAGAATCCTTTTGAAGGTTCCACGTATCTGCATGAGTACGCCGGAACTCAGCAACAGCCTTTGTCACCGTTGATTTTACAGGGGATGGCTCCCCACCAAACCGAGCCAATAATGTAACATGATCAGGTAGCCAACTGCAAAATGAACACTCTACATAAATACCATTGCGAACAGAAACTGACTGCATGCAGACACAAAGCTAAATTAAGAGGTTACTTTATAAGGAGAAAAAGAGACAGATCCAATGGCTTTTAGCACCTCATTATGCCTTAAAAGTTAGGCAGCTGGAAGCAAACCACTTCAAATGTGGGAAGGAAAAGTTTTACGATTGCATCATAGAAACATGATCTATACAGCTTGGCCTCAAAGAATATAGGTTTATGGAATGAGAACATTTTTTAACCCACCAAACTATTCAGATGAAAATGGGTGTCAAGGCTACCTACCTCAATATTTTAACCCATTCAGCCTCAGAAGTTTTATAGAGTTTTGAATGCAAAGGAAATCAGCTATAGTTCTTTTTCTTTTTTTTTGGAGACCTTTGTTTCTCCAACAATTTCTTCCGTAAATATTTTTTCTCTTCTAAAGTTAATCAAAAACATATAGCTCACTTTGCAACAATGTTTTTCTAATGTTACAATATAAGCACTGCAAGCATGCATTCCTTTTCCATCAGACTAATGCTTTGATGCTAGTACAATCTGTAAAAATCCAATTAGTCAGCCTTGAGAAAAAAAAGCTAGAAAAGCAAACAAAAGGTTAGATGATAATAAGATCTCAGCCATACATAATTCCAGTGCCAGGCTTTATGAAACCCCCTAAATGATTGTCCAGAACCATGGTTTAGTATGTTGTATAGACATTATAATTCATGCATTGCAAATTATCACAAAAAATTGAACTATTTATTACGTTTAATTTTCAACCAACCTGGGCATATCATATGGGACTGATAACACAGAAGCTGCCAAAGCAAGTACTACACCATGTACAGATGCCACAGAATGTCCAGAAGTAGCATTCCTGCATGTAGAAGTAAATGATCTTATATACTGCCTTTTCAGCTTTTGATTTACATGACAAACTGAAACTTATTAGTATTAGCTTCCATTAAATCAGAGCATTAGAACATAAAAATACCTTGTCTTTCTCCTTCTTTGGATGCAATTTGCCTCTATGTAAGCTCTGTCACGGAAATCTGTAGCTAAATCTTCATCCCCGCCCTTCATTAGGCCAGCTAGTACCGCTGCAGCATGCTCCCTTACCTGAATAAATGTAAGCTACTTCAGTTGAAAGTAATAATATATAGACTTCCTGTCCAAGGAATCATATTCTCAAATGGGGCAAATGACACATCACGTGTAAAATAATTATCTTAAAGCACAAGATTTCAGATTTTGCCCATTTTGTACTTCGTTTTAGCCCAAAACTTCACTCATAACTTTTCTCAGTTCCTTTGGTATATTAATAAAAGTCCTGCCAGCCTATTAAACTGTTATTAATATATACCAGACAAGCCACTATTTGAATGATGATTCAGCCAAAAACCTACCTCCACTTGACTGTCTTGAAGTAGCTTCTCCACCGTTTTCCAGATTTTTTGTTTGTCCCCTTTTGAAAGAATGAAGGTGTGCCTGTAATAAAGCACACAACTGCATTAGAAACTGTACCAAAATTATCTTAACCTATATGATATAACTGGCTCCTCCAACTAGCTTGCCAAAATAGGAAATTGCCAATGCCCTCAGAAAGTTTCTTAAAGAAGTACCAAACCTGAACATAAAAGTTCGTAGATATGTTAAGGTTGCTGATCTAGTCCGCCAGTTAGGATCGTTTGCAGAAGAGAGAATAACAGAAACAACCTTCTGAAGATGGGGTTCCAAAATGATCCTCCATTTTAGCAATTCAAATGCTGCCTTTGCTAATGTTGACAAATCTTTATACGATGTTTCCTTCAAAAGGCCAAAATACACTCAGATATATGTCAGGATGAACATGATTAGATGCTAAGCCAAACACTTAACCAAAAAGACGAGATTAAAAGATAGAGAGATAGAGTGAGAGTTTCAATAAAGGCAGCTTTATGTCAATTTGCTTCCACAATTCATATAGATCGGATACATGCTAAAATTAACATAGGCTTATAAATTAGAAAGTCAATGTTTTGCTTTTTGCAGTGCCCCTAGCAATAGAGCACAACATGTAAATCAGAAAGTCAAACAAATTTATGCATGGGGAAGGATGCTGAAGTAGCGCAAGGATCACCAAATACTAGAAGCACAATACTCACTTGTGATGGTGGATACAAATTACAAGGCAGTTGCATAGCAATGATAATAACAATATTCTGAACCAACAGGACAAGTTTTCAATGAAGAGTATGCCAAAATTACAAAACAAGGTATTTGCATCCAAAGTCCAAACATATGCAGAAACTTTCACATGTTTTGCATAACAAGAAAATCCTATCTGCACTTTTGTCTTGCATTTTAATCTAACAGATAATTAACGCATTGGAAATAGCTAAGAACCCAAGTTGGAGAACTGTATAAAAAATTGGACAAAATTTTCAAAGAAAAAAGAAAAGAGAAAGAGCAATAGACGGTAAATTATACTGTAAATGCTATGAAAATCTATTTCTTCAACTGATTTTGGTATTGATGTTTCCAAATTCCAACCTCTGACATTATGGGCAAAACTGCAATTGGATGGACCGTTGGAAGCTACGCAAAGCAATAAAATAACAGCACTAAGCTGTTATTCACGTAGAAAAATAGAAACAAAATATGTATTTCCCATACCTGCAAGGAAATTACAGGATACAGAAACCCCACAATCACGTCAAGCAAATATGATGACCTTCCAGACTTCAAAGTCGATATGATAAAATGAAATAACTGCACAAGTTACCAAACTAAAAAGTGATCAAAAGGATATTTAAACAAGTAAAAAAGCTTAAATTAACAGTAAATTCATAATAAAAAAGATAATAAAAGTTTAATACAGTTTCCATCCATTTGACATCATCCTGTGAATCGGCATTTGGATAACCATTTCTGGCATTTATATCTGTCAAGCTATCTAAAACATCAGACAGGCTGGAATTCTGAATGTTCACAACAACTTTGGATGCTCTATCTGTTAGAAGTTGCACCCAATTTTCTTCCTTAAGTTGAACATATATATCACTTCCCCTTTCAACTAAATGATATTGCAAAGATGACATGTGGAGCCGAATATTAGAGCACAACACAGAAAGGCTAACCCCAATAGCTTCACGTACCTGTCCAACACAGAATTTTTAGAGAGATCTATTAAAAGGAAACCTCATAATCTCAATATTTATATCAAAATTTAAGATGATATACAACAACTCAGAAAAGAGAAGTGGACTAGGCATTCCCCAATGCTTTTAGTCAATCATAGGGAGGCAGGGAATTAACACCATTCTACACCCACAATAATTTTAATTTGAATTGATATATGTAGAAGAGAGGCAAGATTACTTGTGCTGATGAATGGCACATATTACCCAGCAACTCATCCAGAAGTTTATTGTGCAGCTCTATCTCAGGCACAGGCATTTTCTGTGGGGATAGCTCGATAAGTGCAGCAGAGATAAAAGCATAGCGCTTGGCAACTATAGTTGTAGTCACAGTTGGAGGTAAAGGTGTTAACAAGCAGTTCAAAATCTGCTGCCTTAGAAGGGGAACTCTTGTTCCATGCTTTCCTTTTCCTGTTACTGCATAACGTATGCAAGCTGCCCACTCAGGAATAGATTCCACTGATTGAGCAAGAATAATGTTCTGTAACTGGAGCATCATCCAGCTGTCCCATTCTTCTGAAAGACCATTAACATCAGAATGCAACACTCCAGCAAATGCTTCAGCAGCAACACACTGCTTAGACCTCTCCTTGGCATTTGCAAACTCCTCCAATGTACTTTTCAATGCCAATAAAACCGGCACTCCACATTCTTGTATTAACCGCTTAAATATACGGGCAAAGTTTGAGTAAAATGTATCACTTCCTAATAGAGAAATCCAGCTTGGTGTACGTGGCCATGAAGCCGAGAAGTCAAAATAAAATCGAGTGATTGATTTGTCAGCCAGGCTCAGAAAGGAAGAATTTCCGTGATTTCCTCTGGAAGATGCACTCTCGGTGTCACTTATTATATGGACATGGGACAAACTATTTAAGGTCTCACTGAAAAATCCCTCTTCCTGAAATATCTCCCTTAAAGCTCCTTCAAGAGATGACTCAACATTTTCTTGTGAATTCTCAGAGTAAAGGGGCTGATCATCAGCAAATGTCTTATAAGGAGAATCTTTTAACAGTGTATTTAGAGCTGAGATTGCAAGTATTCTTGTTTGAGGAAGTTGACTTTTCAAGTTCTTAAGGAAGTGACCTAGGCAAGCAAACCAGAAAAGGATTTAAGAATTCCTACTAAATTAATTGAACAAGTACCAGCAGACAGTTAAAGTAAAACCTATTGGCTAAGAAAAACACTCACCAGCAGTTTCACTAAGGATTTTTGGTGAAAAGCTTGGGTCATTCCTACATGTCATCGCTAAGAGAAGCAAAACTCTATTAGCCATTAAATTATACCTGGAGCAAGAAAACAAAGAATAACCTCAGTCTAATATCACCTTATTTCAAGGTCTGCAGATAAATAATCCTCAAATGTGTACGTAACATAAGAATCTAATGCACATCTGCAACTTATAATATAAGTCAAAGTGATGTTCATGACAGCCCATAAAATTATCTGCAATTATTAACAAGACAGATACAAACATCAGAATATGAAATGGGCAAATAGTTACTCTTACCGCCAATGCAAACCTGTAGAGTCAAAACTCATAGAACCAATCTGAGACACCAAATCTGCAAAATCCGGGGTATCTCTATGATTGTCCACCGTCCTAAATATGCTTCTAGACACACCCGCAAAGTGGATGTTGTATTTGACAAAAAGCTGGAAGCATAAAGAAATTATAAGCAAGAGATTTTGGCAGGTGATCGCCAGGATACCACCACAAGAGAAAACTATACCTCATTGATTGCTTTCTGTGCTTTGAGTGATTCATGATGGGAGCTGAAAATGGAAAGAAAAAAAAAAAAAAAAAAAAAAAAAAAAAAAGAGCATAAAGCAAATGCCTTTTCATATAACTTTATTAACAGCACTTTTTAAAACTAAATAAATCCAAGATATAGGGCTCACCTTAAAAGAATTGCAAGGAGAAATGAGGAAAATGCTTTTGAATCCTGAGATATAGAGTATACATGAGAAAACAATTGAACATAGAGAACAAATTAAGACCACTTTAAGCTGAATGATTACCGTTGTCAAATGCTTGAGAACTGTCTGTGTAGAAAGCACAGCACAGGAACCTAGAACAGCATGGTCTGGTGAGTTAGGTTTCCTCAAATTCTCAGACAGAGAGAGCACACACTTTGAGATCAAAGAAGGCCACCTCTTCATAATCTTCAACAGAGATTTTCCAGCAAGCCTAAAAAACAAGCAAAAGAGATGGTCAGATGTGATGTTTAACCTGAATCTTGTAATTACATAAACCGGCACAGTCTACTAACAGCTTGAAATATGAATGAGTATAAAATTGTTAACAAAAGTATAAAGTAATAAAAAGAGAACAGTTATCATTCGTAAATTCTCAAAGAACTTGAATATTGCACTTGCAAAATGTTCAGGTGGATTTTCAAGACTCTTTGTTATGTGCTTGTCTGCTTCTGTTCCCAATTCTGGCTCAGTGCAAATATCCAAATTTAATTAATGCTAGGTGGGAAGTCAAATGACAGGACAGATTATCAAATTGGAGGACTTACATGCGAACACTTTCATAGTTATGCAAAGAAAGATTTAAGAGATCATCCATCAACAGAGTTACATGGTCTGGTGGAGAGAAATTTCCACTGTTGCGAAACAGATGATAAGATGATTGTGATGATCTCCACGTGCTGTGCATGTATGCCTTGTCAATGAGAGCCCACCTAGGCCTGGAATACAAGAATAGTTTCAGAATTTAGATCCCGTGATCCTCTGACTATGTAAAGGTGATTGTCAAAGAGACATCAGGATAGAGAACTCTCTACCTTCTCTTTCCTTTAGAATGTGAAGACACTATAAAATTTATTGGAGGTTCTATAATGGCAGCAGATTCCAACTTCCAAGCCTGCCTATGATTTGACCACTCATCATATTCCAAACTTCCTATATGAAACAAGTCGGAAAATAAATTGACATGTAGAACAGAGACAAAAGTCGGAATGTGAAAAAATTAAAACAATCTATCATCTGTATATAGCATCCATTACCGTAATTTCCAAGAGCATCCATGATACGTATAATGAGAATCAACAAAATGCTGTCATCTGATTTTTCCTCTAGTAAGTATCTGCACAAATAGCAAAAACAGAAGATATTCAAAACTATAGCCACTTGAATTGACAAAATAATACCAAGATTCAGAGAATCAGAATATTACTTGCAGGCAGTGTGTATAACTTCTGCAGCCTTTTCCCGTAGTTGAGTGCTGCCAACACTTGAACCTGTTGCTCCAGCAATTAGAAAAGAAGGATAACTGGAGTCTTCAATCGTGCCATTCCTGGAAGATGGCCTGAAATCAGGCAAGCAAGATAATACACCTTGCAATGAAGAATCAATACGTAAAAGAGTCACTTTCAAGTGCTCCTTTTCGTTGCCTGCATGAGTTGCACATGAACGTCAAGAAATGTGATTTTATATCATATTATGAAAATCCATGAACATAAGAAACGATTACTGGTTTTAACCAAGAAAAAACCTCAAATTCATATTTCTCCAACAAGTAATACTTCATGTTCCAACAACAACAAAAAAATAAACCAACAACAACAACTTGAGGATTGTGTATTACCTGGATCAGAGTGGATCTTAGTTTGGCATATTCTTAAAAGGTCATCTAAAGCTGATTGAAAATGAAGAACTAAAAGTTCATTAGCAAATTGAACTTCTTCATTAGTTGGAATATGCCACTTAGGGGCCTTAAGTGCTCCATCATCAGTATAATCTTTTGTGCAGATCCATTCCTCCAATGCAGTGGCAAGAGGGTGGTTAAAGATGCACCTAAAAGCCATAATTTCCTTTAACTTGCTTTCAAGAAAGTTGTAAAGCTAAATAAACCAATCATAATTATCTGAGAAAATAGAAAGAATAAAATTACTTGTACTGATCCATAGGATAGTAAAGGACTAGGCTTCCAAGCAGTGATCGAAGAAGATGATCACCAGCTCCATTAACCTAATATTCAGAACAAGTCAGTCAGAAAAAAGGAATGATGAAACAAAACTCAACAAAATTTTTCAGAAGGCATCTCATTTGAATCTATGTATGCATAACACCATTCATATTGCTATAGGCAAAGAAGAAAAAAGAGAAACCTTCCAAGATGGGGAGTCAAATGCAGAAACAATCACTTCCTTAAGTTGATCCTTGTAATGGAGAAGTGCAGAGCCTCCATAACTGATGGCGACTGATAATATCTTTAATTGATAGTCAATTGCTGTTTCAAGAGCTGGAGAAAGGCTGGGTTTGGTCTAGAAAAAACAAAAAGAAGAAATACATCAACATCAACAACAAAAACCTAGGAGAGTAACAAAGCTACCAAGAACACAACTAACAAGCCAAGAAACCTTAGTTAAAACCATGGGGTCCAGAATTCCTCTCCCTCCAAATCCTGTCACTGGAGTTCCATTCAAAGATGATAAAACAGATGACAAAATTGGTTCTACAAGGTGAACAACTGCCTCTTCTGGATTGGAATGAACACATGCACAGCAAAGCAGGCCAACCTCGGCAATTGCTCCAGGAAGAATATTTGTCCGAACAAACTTGGAGATTTTCTTCAAAGCCTGTTCTGATTGAAAGGAAAGTTTAAAAAAAAAAAAAAAAAAACAGAATCCCAAGAAACAAAATACACAACTTATGATTTGAACCCAAAAACAGAAACCTGATTATATAGTTGTTTTGAAAGCCTCCCAAGCAAGATTTCAAGCATGCAATAGTAGTACGGACCATCTTCAACCAGAAATGTTCCTGATGTCGCTGATGAATGAAGACCTTCATTCCTGTAAAAGGAGAAACAAAATGATTCCCACTATAATAGAACCAAACATTGTGACTAGTAGCACCCATTACTTACAGTACACTGCTTGGCTCCAAATGTAGAAGTAACGAAAATAGGCGGCAAAAGAATTCATCTAGCCATTCAGAAAAGCGAATCATAGGCATGAATGAGAGCTCATCCATATTATCATCCAGCATAGACATCTATAATTATAAGCAAGTTAGAGAAAAAGAACAAAAAAAATTATTTAAAGAGACTAGATGTAAACAAATTTGCTATAAGTATATAGGGCTCAGAGCTTACATTGGAAAAGATGGAACCTATTAACTGCATAGTTGCCAAGGTTTTAGGAGGATCGTTGGCATCCATACCAAGTAGTGCATTTGACAATGAAATCATGAGAAGATCAATGAATGTATCAGCACCACCTCCAAGATCGACTGGCTTAATTGAACCACTTGATAGGGATGTGAAGAAAAGAGAACGTCCAGCAAATGCTACTGACATCACAGCAGTTTTCAATTGGTGGGTGGCAGTCATCTGACTAGACATTAAAGTTGGCAAAAGAAGTTACAGAGGAAAGAAGCATAACTTCACCACCAGAGATAATTAACTCTTATCAACCAAACCGGTTCACTACTATGACCAAAGTTTTATAAATATTAAACGGAACCAACATAAAATGTTGGCAGCACTAATGTGCAATAAAGGAATACAACATTACTAACCGTCTCCAAGGCCATATGAAATCGAGAAGCCAAAAATGGAAGAACGAGAGCAGGCTCCACATAGGCTAAGATCGATGTTGCTGCAGCCACAGTCTCGGAAAGATGCTCATTTTTGCTATATTGACCACGATCAATTACCCTCAGCAGCGCATTGACAAATGCACTCCTTTCTAATTTTCCTAAGTAAAACTCAGCTTGATTATCATTATCTGTATTCCTGCAATCACAGCATATAAGTAGAAATACGTGCCAGATCAAATGCAGAAACAGATACATAATGTCCCAGAAGATACTTACTGCTGCTCATGTTGTAAGCGCTTTTGGAATGTAATCACCAAATAGAGCAAAAAGCGCTCCAACGAATAAGTCCAGCGACCACCATTAGAGGGATGGTAATATCTACAAAGAAAACCAAAAACAACCACAACAATCTAAGAACCATTAAATAGCACAAATAACTTGAAGACGAAACTAGAGCATTAAAAGTTAGGTAAACTAACTGCTCCAAGAGATTGACCAATTTCTCGAAGTGCTCTTGTGCCATACTACCAGGTTTTAGTAGATAGACCTGCAATATTTTGATCCCAATATAGTATCAAAAATAATACTAGGAAGCAGATATGAGTATCTATTCAAGAACCCGCAACGTAAGGGCTTTTTTTTTTTTAATCTTACAACTGATTTGGCAATGGCCTTTGCTGGTGTTACTGTCTTATTGGAGAACAAAAACCTTGTGTTTCTGGGTACATCGACAGAAAAAGGATACGATCCACTTCCACTTGCCACAGGAACCTGGAAAGTGAATGAAGATGTTTAACTGTTGTCACTGATCAGCAGTTCATGAAAAATGAATATAAATATGTATGTCTGTATAACAGCTTAAAGCAACTTCTTCTTCCAAATCAACAATTATAAGGGAGTAAGGTGACCCGAGGGTTACACTCACCTCAAACATGTTTAAAAATTTAGTAAACAATGCAGGTAAGAAACCCTCCCAGTTGATAGACTTGTAATTCTTCACTACACGAGCCATAACAGCAGTCCATTGACTATTCCAGAATTGACAGTTTGGGATTGAGTCCCAGAGTTCCATGCACTCTCTAATCCAATTACTGCCATGCAAAAAAAGATTTGGAAATTATTTTTCTCAAATTACTTGGATGAAAACCACACCTTAGTATATGATTTCCTTACTCTGAGAAGAAGTCCTGATTGTCTGCATTTGTAGGAAGGAACAGTCTCATAAACCCAGCTCCTTCAAAGGTTGCATTGTGCCATGGATTTTCCAAAAGAGATCTGAGAATACGTTAAGTTTTTCTTAAAAATTAAATCGAGCATTTGGAAAATCTTAGCCATTATTACCCTTTTTTTTTTTTTGCAACGAACTAAAATACCAAATTTGAGTTCGTGTGACAACCATGAATAGTAAAAGAGGAGATTAATAAGGTCCAAACACAAAAGATAACATTGACCACCATGATTTCTAATTGGGTATAGCATCCTTATAGCATAAAAATATATACAAAAATCACTATAAAATTTTGTTCCTAAACTCTGACTAAACTCAAATCTGATTAAGAAAAGAAAAAGAAAAAAAAAAAAAAAAAAAAAACTCATAGCACTTGCCTAAACTCTGACCAAATCTCTGAGGAGGAACCAGCTGGAAAGAACCGTCGGCAGGATCTAACAAGGGAAGTGACAGTCTCAAAATGACGCTGTCTCAACCTCCACCCCTC
Source organism: Corchorus capsularis (assembly GCA_001974805.1). Taxonomy (NCBI): domain Eukaryota; kingdom Viridiplantae; phylum Streptophyta; class Magnoliopsida; order Malvales; family Malvaceae; genus Corchorus; species Corchorus capsularis. The sequence goes on along the minus strand of AWWV01009825.1, from coordinate 118,784 downwards.
TGGACCAGTATTCCTGAAAAATAGACATAATCAAAGGACAAGTAACATATAGCGCTCAATGTAAAAATTTCATTATAAACTTATTGAGGGACCTTTAAGAGTTCAAGAAAGGGTAAATAATTAAGCTGAAACAAAAGAGAGATAATTTATGGAATAATGCTTATAAACTCCATTACTTCAAGACAAGGATTAAGTTTAAGACATCACATCATAAAAGTTTAAATTGAAAACATGGCATGCCATCATTGATAGTTAAAACTTCAAATCTTACCACAAAATAGAAAGAGTAAGGGCCAAAGGGAATTTATACAGGTAAGATAAAACAAAGCTTTCTGTTAACTTGTCATCTACTGGCAACATGGATTCAAAAATCACAAAATGAAACATAAGTTTCTATAGCATATGACATTCATGGTAATTTAATCACAGTTTATATCACATTGCCAGAAGCACATGCCAATGACTAACCTTGAAAAATGTGTATGAATAAGAGTATCATACAAAGGCCGCCACTGAACTTTCAAGGATAACTTCTTCCGATACTTATTAAGCAATCTGACTAAGATATTTCCCCATCTAACCTAATAAGTAACAGAGGAACCATCGATAAGAAAAAGAAAAAGAATGATAGAAGCAAAGACGGAAAGATTATTCTTTTATGGATACAATGAACCACCTGAGCATAAAGCTTGCTCTGAGATTTATGGAATAAGTCTAAGCCAATCTCAACAACTGAATTTACATCCTCCAAAGATATATCACTTTTTGCCTTTATGAAACTGCAAAGCAATAAATATAAGTCAGATTCAACATCATGTAATCCACCTTTTATTGTCAAATGGACCAAAGTTATACTCTCAACCATCTACGGACAAAAGTAGGAAGGAAGAAATGACAAATTCTACACTTGCATATTTTAGTAGACATTATGCTGAAATTTACACTAGACAAGGACCACAATCATACAGACATTATTAGCACATTAAAAAAAACAAAAAAACAAAACAAAAACAAAACAAAACAAAAACAAAAACAAAACAAAACAAAACAAAACAAAAACAAAAACAAACAAACAAACAAACATAAATAGAGAAAATTTTGACCTAAAGAAACAGAAGAAGTCACCTAATCATATATTGGATGCAAAGTGATACAAAAGTAGCAGCACATCTTTACCAATACTGTAACCATGAACGTGAAACCATATTGTTAAGTACTCAATGCAGTCATACTTAAACGGTTGCTTAAATGAATAGTCAGGGATGTCTGAGCATTATAATATAATATTCCCAAAAACTTGAGTATAGATACTGTATTTAAGAATTTCTTATTCAGAGGGGAAGTACTTTTTGTGTATCATGTAAAAGAAAAAAATAGATGCGGCTGACATAAATGAAAAGTTCACCCAGAAACTACTACAAACATTTCCCTTGTGATCCAATACAAGTAATCTTATGGCATTAAGATGTCCCTACAAGTAATATATAAGCAGTTCTTACAAAATAACTGGAACAATGAAGATGCTCAAGTGTTGGTGTGAATACAACATCATGCCATCTTCTAAGGGTCATATCCCAAAGAGCCACCTATCAAATTCAGCACTCACATCTCTCACCTCTATTGTGCTCAGTGGCAGCAGACATGCTTGCTACCTACTAGCAGACAGATAGGATAGGACCTAAACAAATGTGATTTGAGGTTTTCTATGCAGTAACTGCCAGCCTGACTGCCTTCGATATAGTTCCGACTGAAGTGGTGAAGGTGATCATGAGGTTCCTTAATTGGGGAAAGGTTTATGAGCAGAAGTTAGACTAGAGGTTCTGTTATTTTAAGGGTCCACAGATGTATTAACTCCAACTATTAAAACCAAACAAAAGTTCCAGATTGAATGGAAGGTCTGAACTCAAACCTCAAAACCTCAACCAGTAGACATGTATTCTAGATTGAACTGAAAAGCTCAAGTATCTACTGTATCTATACAATTACTAGGTAACCAAACTATCAGGCAAAAAGCTCAATCCAAGTGAAATAAAAACTGAAACTGAAAGAACAAGTGCCCAGCTGGCTTTCATCAAAAAATGAAGAAAAGCTGAGACCAAAAACTTAATATAAATATGAAATTGGAGCTTACAGGTCCATAACAGAGATCCATTTGAGAGTGGAGTAAACGCAATCGGGGTCATCGGGTCGATAAAGGTCCCTGACAGAAGAAACGACCCGAGAGAAGGATTTCTGCTCCTTCTTGGTCTCTTCTGCAACGGGCGGGGGCAGCCATGCATTGTAAAGATGCATATCTGGCTGAAGGTTGTTTGCCGCTGCCTCTTATGTGTTGTTTGTTTCGAAAAAGAGTCCGAATTCTGATCCAAACGAGAAGAGGATGGGAGAGAGAAATTCAATAGAATAGGATAGGATTTGGATTTACAGGTTTGGAAAGATTATTAATAGTTGCGCTGCGGTAATTTGATGGCTTCTTCTTCTTTCTTTTCAAACAAGAAAGAGAGGGGCGAGACCCAGACCCAGAGATTGAGATTTTTTTCCCCCTGTTTCGTGGGCGAGGGGCTGAATGCTGACGCTGACGGTGATGTTTTCAGTTTCTGACTTTCAGGGTTTTTCTTCTTCCTTTACAATTTCAAAATGAGCCGTCGCCCGTCAAATTGAGTTACAACTTAACATGCGTAAGTAAGTAAAAATAAAAAATAAGAATGGCTTAATTAAAAATTTGGCCACTTCACTAAACTAAATGAGTCCTATTTCCTAAACTTCAATTTTAGCCAAATAAGTACCTCAAAAAAAAATTAGCCAAATAAAAACTCAATTTCGGTGGAAGCCTAACAGCTCGTTAGAAAATGGCACGTTAGTAGAAAAATAATCCGTGGAATATAATTTTTGTAAAACAAAAATAAAAAATAATTAAAATAAAAAATGAATTAAATCTTTTTGTTTTGCTACTAATGAATTAATCTTTTTTAGTTCTTTGGTTTAATATTTTTTAAAAAAAAATTAAATTATTTTCCGTATGACATTTTTTTTTTGACATAGCATAATGATGTGGCATTTCCTAATGGAGTCGTTAGGATTTCATCTTAAAACTTACTTGGCCGCAGGCGCGGATCCTCTTTATGGTGTGGGGGGCCAAGGCCCCCCAAAATTGGTAAATTTGCTTTATGATCCCCATACATTTGTATACATTTCTATATAAATATATTGAAATTCTTAAATTGCCCCCCCTAAAATAATTTTATTTGAATTGGTCCCCCAATGCCACTTATCAAGATCCGCCTCTGCTTGGCCGAAATTAGGGTTTCAATAGAATTGAAGTCCATGATCATATTTAATTGTTGGCGAAAAGTTAAGGGACTATATTTTCCATTAAGCTCATATAAATAAATAAATAAGTACTTTAGTAGAGCCGTGTTTGAGCTCGACTCCAAATTTATTTGTAGAATTCAAGTTTTACTCAAGATAGATCAAAGTTCTTAATTTTGTTTCACTGAGATTGATAATCATTAAGAAAACACAATTCTATCTTGAATTCAAATTTGAACAATCTTAATAATGATCAAGATGATAAATTCATCTCCTCCAAACCAAAAAAAAATGATAAATTTATAATTAAAATAATATATATATATATGTTGTAACCCAGATATTCCAAATTATAATCTATCAAATTAATCATGCAAGTGGAAGCAATTAAAATAATAAACATCCACACAAAAAACAAGAATTTACGTGGTTCGGCACTGAACTTGCCTACGTCCACAGAGGAGAAGAGAAAATGCACTAGTTATAGAAAATTACATCAACACATAATTGTCAATAACTCTCTCTCAAACTCTCAACCCAATCTAACAATCAATCCTAAACCAAACCCAAACAATCTTGAGCACTCTCGCTCGGTCTCTGCAAACCAATCATCACATCAACAAAACCAAACATCAAACTAAACAATCTCACACACACCCGTAAGGACCATCCTTTGTCCTATGGGGTTCCTCCATCCAAATGTAACCCTTAAACTACATATTTTCTCCAAACATACAAAACTCAATAGAGAAACTCTCTATTTATACTAGCACAAACTTAGTCTCCAAGTAATCCCTTTCCTATTAGGATTCTTGTCCACCAAGTCTTCTTATCCACCAAGCAATATCCCTAAAAAATCTCAATCCAAATCTAACTAAGATTTGAGTCAAAATCCTAACAATCTCCACCTTGACTCAAATTCCATCAAATCTTCAAGAACATGCATGGCTCTACCTACGATGAAAGTTTCTCAATTTTCAAGCAATCTTCTCTTGTATGTCTTCATCTTCACTGCATCATCTTCAACTTTAATTCCGAATCTGATTTTGCTTTTCATCCAAATCTGATTTGAAAAATCAACGTGCAATATTCAAAACAATCATCAAACAGCGATATTTGGCAATCTACACGACAACCAAATCTACCGAACCATATCACAAGTTTGGGATACCGGTCAACCTCCAATCCATTCAACCTGAGCTCTGATACCAATTGTTGTAATCCAGATATCCCAAACTATAATCTATCAAATTAATCATGCATGCGGAAACAATTAAAATAATAAACATCCACACAAGAAACAATAATTTACGTGATTCGACACTGAACTTGCATACGTCCACGGAGGAGAAGAGAAAATTCACTAGTTATAGAAAATTACATCAACACATAATTGTCAATAACTCTCTTTCAATCTCTCAACCCAATCTAACAATCAATCATAAACCAAAACCAAACAATCTTGAGCACTCTCACTCGGTCTCTATGAGTACTCTCGCTTGGTCTCTGCAAACCAATCATCATATCAACAAAACCAAACATCAAACTAAACAATCTCACACACACCCATAAGGACCATCCTTTTGTCCCATGGGTGCCTCCACCCAAATCTAACCCTTAGATTACATCTTTTCTTCAAACCTACAAAAATCTATAGAGAAACTCTCTATTTATACTAGCACAAACTTAGCCTCCAAATAATCCCTTTCCTACTAGGATTCTTGTCCACGAAATCTTCTTTTCCAACAAACAATATCCCTAAAAAATCTCAATTCAAATCTAACTAAAAGTCGAGTCAAAATCCTAACAATATATATATAAACACTCAATGAACACCTATATTGAGTATTTAGGATAATTAAATTGGGTTAGTTCGACTATTAATATTATATATTATTCCTCGATCGAGGTCGACTTGACAAAAATCAAGTAAGATTTAAATTTTTCTCGAATCAACCTTGAGTAGCTTGTGAAAATAAGTGTATCATTTATATACCTTAATATATTGCAGTAGTAATTAAATTTATTAAGATTGATTTAAGGTTGATGAATGAATTTAGTTGTGTTTTCGTCCTTGGTATAAACGAAAAAACGAAGGTTGATGAATGAACTCAATAGTCAATACGTAGGCAAACAAAGCAAAAGGCAACTTTGATGGGATTGGGAGAAACGGGCTAAGCGTGGCATCCATTAGTCCATTGAATTGAATGATTAATAATCAAATGGATTTTGTCCCTGTACTTAAAGAAAAAAAAAACAAACAAACAAATAAAAAAAAAGATAAATTAACAAAACTTTTAAAATTTCTGATTGTACGTCTGAACTTAAAAACCAAAAAGGGACATATTAAAAGCTCGGTTGGCATCGTTTTTGTTTTCTGTTGTCAATTTCCTGTTTTTGGAAACAAAACAGTGAAAACACGTTTGACAAGCTGTTTTCGTTTTCAAAAATTTTAGAAACAGAAGCAGTGTTTTAGAAAAAAGTGAAAGCAAAAGTTTTGTGTTTTCATGTTTTTCCAAAACACAGGAGCAGAATGATGAACAGCAACTCACATGCTTTTTAACCATTTTTTCTTTTACTTTTTTATTTAAAAACATACAAACAAATTGTATATCCAAACATGTTTTTGTTTTAAAAAATCGACAGCGCAACAAAAACAAAACGAAAACGAAACAAAAACAAAAAACAGAAAAACGAAAACGATGCCAAACGACCCATTAGCTATCTTTGAACAAAAATTGATTCAACTATGGTAACAATTGGACATAAATTAACCTTTATTGGATGAAAATTGGTACGGTGCCATTAAATTTCATGCAATTATTAATGGAATATATATATATATTTATTTATTTATTGTACCAAATTTCATTCAAAAGTGTTAATTTGTTACTTTTTTACAAATTAAGGAATGTAATTGACAATTTTAGAAACTCAATGGCTAATTTGTCCCTTTTTTTTTTTTTACAAAGTTAGGAACTTTAAATTAAACCATCATAAAAATCAAAGGAACTTTTCTGGAATTAAAAAAAAAAAAGATGTTTGGGCTTTCAATCTTGCAATTCTGTGCTTACCACTATAAAGCATGATGAATTTCAAGAACAGAAGAGTTAAGAGCCCAATAAGAGAAGTGACCGTTCTTTTGTTTTTTTTTTTTGGACCGTTGAGCGTCAACCAAAAAATAGGTAAAGATAAATATAATATATTATTATTATATATATATATATATATATAAATTGGAAACAAAATCTGACCGTTGGGATATGAAATGTTACCGTTGGCAATCAATCGCTCAGGCTTTTTTTGGGGGAACAAATCAATCAATTTATATATCTGAATCTGAACCTTCCTTGCTCTGCTCAACTTGAATCTGCGATTTTTCTCAGCCTCAGATATCTTTGCTGCTTCATAAGCCTACATCCGTAGGACAAGGGTGAAATGAAAGAAGGGCATATTGTAGAAATCCCGGTAGATGAAGAGCATCACGAGAAGCTCTCAGGTGGTTTGAAGAGAATGACAAGCAGAGCAATGCAAAACCATCCACTGATGGAGATCTCTGAGAGTCCAGGGCATCTATTGCTTCTGAAGCTGTGGCAAAGAGAGGAACATGTTTTTGGGCGCAGAATGGGTGTGAAGGAATGGCGGCTGGAGAGTATAAAAAGAGACATATTCCAATTGTGTTGTTTCTTTGTGATGTTTCATGGGTTCTTCTTCAACATCTTGTTCGCATCTTCTGGGAGTGGGAAAGAGAAGCATGGACATGGATGCAGGAAATGGTGGATACCATCCCTTATATCCCTGTCAACTTCACTTGTGTTTGTGTTTTTGGGCCAGGTTAAGGTTTGCAGGTACTGGAAAGTCTGGAGGCAGTTGCAGAGGGAAAGAAATGATAACAGGGCACTCACAAGATGCATTCAAGAACTGAGGATGAAGGGGGAAAGCTTTGATCTGTCCAAGGAGCCAGCTCAGATGGGGATGGGGAGGAGGATCAAGAGCTCCAGCGTTGAAATCAAGTGGAACCCTCTAACCTGCTGCTCCCACTACCTTATTACCATTTCCCTTGTTTGCATCTCCGCTTTGCTTTTTCCAGCCAGCAACTTCATTCTCTGTGGATTTTAGTAATTTAGATATGTGATATGATATGATATGATATGATATGATATGATGCCAACAATACATACAACATATTTACAAGACGACAGCGGTTTGAAGGTAAGTAAACAAACAACCTGCACAGCCAAAGGTGATTAAAGGTCTGGTTGCAGAAATTTCAGGGAGGAATATTCTGTTGGTTTCTGATTTCAATTTTCAATTCATTGGATTCGGGGATGAAGCATCTTGGTCCGATAATCATCAGCTTTGGAGTAAATCAAGTGTTCCCTCATTTAAGTTTAACTACTAGTACTAGTACTAGTACTACTAGTACAATATTTTAGTTTTAGTTAGTAGTAATAGTAATAGTAATATAAGAGTTGTCCAAGGACGGGGGGGTTTTGAGAACAGAAGTAGAAGTAGGCCAGACCCAGACAGCACTCTACTGATTGGTTCTTAGGCAACACTACTTGTGTGCTAATTTGTTTTAAGCTCTCTATTAAATACTTTACTATTCAAAGGCAAAATCAGCAATCACTATAACTATATAATTTTAAATCTGCATTTTCAAGCCCCCCGGCCCCGGCCCCTTCTCTTTTCTTCTCTTTCATCGCTATGTGTGCAATATACGCATAAACCTCCTAATTTTTCCATATACCTCAATCAATGATTCACCAAACCAACACCTGAATATATTTGTTCTTGTATAGGCAAGTACAAGTACAGTAAATTTTTATTTTGGATTCCTTCCACTATCACGGCAGCAAGTGTGAATATCCAGACAACATGAGTAGGAAATTTTACTATGTAGGATAGGCCGCATGTCCAATTTAAATCTAAACAAGTCGTGAATCTTTCTTTCTTTCTTTCTTTTTTTGGCCCATCGTCGTTAATCTAAACCTTCCATAGGCATATAATGTTTGATTTAATTATAATAATAATAATAATTATTATATAAAGCTTTTAATTAAAACAATAAATTGAGTCTACAAACATATATCTCCAAACTTTTTCCATCTAAAAGAAAGAGATGATAGTAAAAGAAAATAATTTGATGGAAACAGTTACCATAAGATGACGTAGTAATAATAGAGAAGAGAGTCAAAGTTAAATCAACAAATCGGCTGTGAGGAGAGAGATGGTTTGCTCCATGAATCAAACCATCTGTATCCGCTTCCGCTTGATTGATTCGATAAGCATGATAACCAAAAAAAAAAAGAGCATGATAGGCCCTCCACACGTAAGAAAAACAAATATGGAGATATTTTTTTACCAACCAAATATGGAGAAATTGGACTACCCTTTTAGCTTTTTTACTTTTTTTTACTCTAGTAATAATAATTTACTTTTCAATTTACATTACACCTCATTATATATTTATATTTATATTTATTTATTTAGTTATATAAATAAATATTCACTAAAGTACTCGTTTTTCTTTACATACCAAAAAAATAAAAACTAAGCAAAACTATATACAACCACAGGTCCACAACCACCATCACCACCGCTTCCCGAACGTATCCTCTCTTTCTACTAATGACTTCATCGGGCGGTGGCGGAGGCAGGTACATGGCCTACTCTCCCTCGCCTTCCGCCCCTCACTCTCCCCACCTCTCTGGCCTCCGCTCCGCTGCCGCCGCCGCCTCCTCCGCCGCCCTCCTCGACCAAGAGAAGTATGCTCTCCTCTCTCTTACATTAATTTTAATCTTACATCTTGCGATCTTCAGCTTCCTTTCGCTCCTACTCCATATTTATTCTCTCTTTCCTATCTGCTGTTACTGTACTGATCTTGCCCTGCGATCTTTCTCTTTTCCTAATACCTGCTTTGCTTACTTCTTAACTTGTTTTCTTAGCTTAATTCTTGTTCAATATCCAAGATCTAGTGCTTGATCGATTCTTTTTTGGTCTGATTATGTTTTCTGCTGCCGAGTTCCTGACCATATCCTTGCTGTTGTAGCAGATCAGTTCAGATTTATGATTCTGGTCAAGTTCTAGTGCCTTGATGTTTTCATTGTGTGGTCTCTAGTGTTTTTTTCAGGTTTATGTTGTGATCTGGCAGTAGTTGTATTAGAATCGGAGCTAAGTATCTTGGAATTGTTTTTAACACTCGTTAAATGACTCTGTCGCATAACATTGATATTACTAGTTCGCTACTATTATTGGTGGTATTTGGAGATGATTCTTTTGTTTAACTTTGGATGTGTTCATATATTGTCTTAAGGTTTTTTCATTTTCTCTTTTGCAGATATCTGTCGGAGCTACTGGCAGAGCGCCACAAGCTTAGTCCATTTATGCCAGTGCTCCCGCATACTTATCGGTTGTTGAACCAGGGTGAGTGTTTCCTAGTGCCAATATTCTTTCTTGTCAAAAGGTCATCCAGAACAGTACACCCCTTTTCTTGTCATTAAAAACCAAATTCTAACTCGACAAGTAACTGACTACAAAGGCTTATTAGGGATCAACTCTCTGAAACTAACTTTTTCAGGTAAAGCTGTAATTAAACTATGGTTCTAAATTAATTTCAAAACCCAATAGGAAATGAATCTTACATGAACCTTGATAGCTCCTCAATGTTACACTGGAGAGTTAGACATGTCTTAGGAAGTGATAGAAGAAAAGAGGTTCCTAGTGCAGTCCTAAGTGAGAAGAAGATAATGGGAGGGAAAGGAAGTCTATTGACCTCACTTACAGTGATGAAGTTATGAGAATTGCGGAGAGAGAGAGTTAGTGATTCTGCTTCTTGGGTAGCATACTGTGGTGGTTTTAAGCAAGCTTGATAATTCATCAAGGGTGGGATATTTTTTTTTCTTTTTTCTTTTTGCAGATTTGCAAATTATTGTGATAAAGATATTTAAATATAGTGAAAGGACCCCAAGGAGAATTGAGAGATTTTAGTGGACGAGCCTGAATGATACGGTTCTTTCAGGTTGCAGTGAGAGAGATCTTAGTTGTGACTTTTATCCAAAAGAAGTGGTTGTTTGTTTTCTTCTTCTATTTAGGGTGCAAAACTGTCATTCAACAATCTGCTACTATCTTGCGATGATGCAATTAAATAGTATTTCTCTAAGTACTTCTGTGATTTTTTGTTTTCTCTTGAATTGTATGATTCGAAATTCTAACCACTGATTTGATTCATTTATGGCTGTGCGAGAGCTAGTCAGCGAAATTATTCATGTATAAGATTTGTAAGAATGTTTGTTATTGATGTATAAATAAACCAAAATTAAGTTACATCTTTCTTTCACTTGGTTCCAGATTGCATTTAACTGGAAGAGTAGCTTATATTGTGAAGGAAGATTTGATATTTAACTGACTAAATTAACATTCCGTGTAGTATCTCCATTTTGTGGTGACTGCTAACTGATTTCTTAACAAATGCTAACTGGTACATCTTATTCTTGAAAATGACATTTTTTGGAGCAGAAATTTTGCGTGTAACCACACTGTTGGGGAATGCATCAGTTTTAGGTCAAAGTGGGCTTGAACAAGCTAGCCCCCTGGCTTCTGGAGGAATATTTTCAAATGGAGGAGCCGATATGAACGGATGGACGTCACGTTTTCAATCAGAAGTATGGATACTAACCATTAACATAACTCTTTAGCATCTAATTTTACTGCTTTTAGAGGCATTGCTGACTTAATGTTTAACCTAACCTCTATTTGACTTGTAGCTTGCGTTGCGTTTCTCTTATGACAGGCAATCTGAGGCTAACATCAAGAAGTTCTGTAAAGCTAGTTTTAGCTATAAAAATGTTTCAAACTATTGCTTCTACTTACATGACTCATTGTTGTCTCTGGCCTTTGTCATTGTCAGAAAAAATCTGATATGCAGTGGATGATAGTATTCATAATTTTATATGGTGCTAAAACTGCAGTTTCTGTTAGGATTGAAGAGTGAAATGCGGATCATTGAGTTTGACAGTGCACATTAGTAATAGTTCTGAGGAGAGGGCTATTCTCTGAACGTGTACTTTAGTGCTGACTTGAATAACTAAGCAGTCAATTTTTTTTATTTTGGTATCCCTGCAAAGTGGTTTCCTTGGTTCCTGTCGCCTGTTTCTTATATTTGGATATACTAGTTTTATCATTGTGTCAAACAAGCTGCTTAGATAGTCTCACTTCCCATTAACTTTGTGGTTGAGTGTGCTTGCAGTGGCCAGATTTGTCTGAAATATCATATATTACTGTTTTTAGGATCGGTAGTTTTTAAATTTCAGTTTATCTCTTCTATAATATTCTCTGTTTGAATGATTTCATTCCATTGTTCAAGGCACTTGTTGCGAAATGTCTGTGGGGAATGTGTCGTGCTTGTCTAAGGAACAAGTCTTTTGCTCCTTAATCTCATCTAGTACCATACAATGGAAGACAATTGCATTGATCTGTTGCTATGTTTTTCTTTTCCCTTTTTTAACGAAGGAACACTATGGTGCAGATTTCAGGTTTAGTACAGCCCTCTTCGGCACAAAACTGGCTGAGTTCTCAAGGTAGCTCTTCTGGTCTTATTGTTAAGAGAACAATCAGAGTGGATATTCCTGTGGACAACTATCCTAGTGTATGAACTCCTCTCACAGCAGTTACTTTAGGAAATTTCTTTTTCCAGCATCTAAAATGATTCAATGTTGCAGTACAATTTTGTCGGCCGCCTCCTTGGTCCTAGGGGCAACTCTCTTAAGCGTGTGGAAGCAAATACAGAGTGTCGTGTCCTGATAAGAGGGCGGGGCAGTATTAAGGATCCAGCTAGGGTAATGATTCTTTCTTCCTTTTTTTCATGATTGTGAGTAGTTATCGCTTATTACATTAGTTTGTATAAATTCCTCATCATAGTTAAAAGATTTGACAGAAGTGAAAACTATGAAATGTGTTGGCCTACTTAACTATCGCCTGCTTACTGTTTTTTCATCATATATTTCTATTATTTGACGTTTTATAGGAATTCCCAAATGGCTAAACTTAAACGAATTATATATTGGACTTTAATTCTAAAGAAGAAGCCTACCTGATCTTGAAATCTCTATATCTTTTATGGTGAATGCTAAATTCTCTATGTCATGTCTCTCTTGTGTGGATATTAATGTTGTCTTTTAAAATTGTTAAGGAAGAGATGATGAGAGGAAAACCAGGCTATGAACATCTTAATGAACCTCTTCATATCCTAGTTGAGGCAGAATTACCGGTTGAAATAGTTGATGCTCGCCTAATGCAAGCACGTGAGATACTGGAGGATTTGCTGAAGCCTGTGGTGAGTAAAATTTCCTTTGTTGTGATAATATCATTTCAAGTGTTTGTGATGCATCTTGAAAATGTTTTTTCTTTCATTTTGTACCCAAAATAAAGGATGAATCCCAGGATTTCTATAAGAAACAACAGCTGCGAGAGCTAGCAATGCTGAATGGTACACTTCGCGAGGAAGGTTCTCCCATGTCTGGTTCTGTATCCCCCTTCCACAACAGCCTTGGTATGAAGAGAGCAAAGACTAGGGGGTAAAGGATCCCTGGATGTGGGTTATCGGAGCTTGTGTCTTAGTGTCTGCCATAAGCAGCAGTTTCCCCGACATTGCAGGTGTTGCTGTGTCAGCCAATGCCTCCAATTGCCATCGGGGCACTGGCACTATTATGCGCCAGTTCTAACTTTTTTCTATATGAAGTGTGTTTATCATGTGTTTGGGAGAGGTTTAAATGCTAGTATTATGCCAGTTGGGAAAGGGTCTGAGTTATCGGGGTTTGCACTTTTGCCTTTGTAATGTTTCTTCAAGTTGAGGCAGCATGGGCAGGGCGGTAGCTCTCCTAATCTGTCCCGTGTATTTTAATAGGTCATATGTATAAGCTTGCAATGACAGTTTTGATGTGAGGAAGTTGAAAGGATGGTTTGTATACAGAGAAGTGAGGTGATTTTACCCTTTTTGTAGTAGTGAATGTCGGTTTGGGTTGGAGTGCTTTGTATCACGATTGAATTGTATACGGCACTTGGATATTATTACTTACTAGTATGATGTTATTATTTAAGGCATTCTTTGTTCGTAAAATGAACTGATCTATGTACCCGTGCCATTTTTTTTTTCTTTATTGTGGTTTTTATTAGAAATCGAACGTTGATTCCAACTACAGGTAATTTTAAAGAAATACATGTGACAGTGATACTATTTGCTGCCTGAAAACCATTCCTAGAACTGAAGGCAAAAGCTATATCAATCAAGCATCTCTGCTAGCGAGTCAGTACAGCAGGCAGGGGCTTCTCATTTGATACTGCTTAAGTGTTCACAATGCAGTATACATAAAAGCAGCTACTGCCTACTATTGCTTCTGCTTCTGCTTCATCAAATACAAATAGCCTTGACAAATTCCTGCCATTGTCACTCAAGCATGATACGACAGGCAACAGCGTCCATCTTTATTTTCAAAGTATTTTTTACAAATAAATGGAGACAACTTTAATTACTCTTTTATGAGTAGTATATATGTTTCAACTTGGATATTATTATTCTTAATTGAAAAAACAAAACAGGGCCGAGTAGAATTACAGACTTGACTGACTGTTCCTCATGACTCGGAGACAGACAAACTCGTTCTGAATTTTGATATAGTAAGTAGGTAAGCCGTAGGCCGTAGGTAAACATGTTGACTCAAACCTCTTCTTCCTCATCCTCCAGGTCACCGATTCCAACCCAACGAGTGAATGCAAAAAGAAACTCCTTGAAATTCACCGATCCATTTTTATCCCAGTCCATCTCTTCTGCAATCACACACTTCACAATCAGCCCTTAACCTTTGGAAATGGATTCTTATTATTTATTTATTTATATGCGGAGTGGAGTAGGAGTAGTATAGTAAAATTAAAACTATAACTATAACGTGAAGTCAAAAGATGGACAGTCCTGAGCTAAGATGAATCTGTGGCAACTAAGGAAATACTACTGTTTATGTAAATCTAACTTTTCCTCTGTCAATTAAGTAGTACATTTATCTTTATTCTTATTATATATATAATATTATAGTCTAATAATAATGTAGGAATAAATCCCAAGTCATGTGCATCATGTCTATGCAGAATCTAAGCTGACACAAAACAAATGCCTCTTCCCTATAAACAAAATATACATGCAGAATTGTTGAGAGGTAAATTAATTATTTGAGCTTCAGTTTGAGAGAAACAGAGAGCTGACCAAATCTCTTCATGGCTATTCGTCCAGAGGAACGCTCCCCTGATTCATTTATGGCTTGAACCATCTCATTCTTGCTAACATAACCATCCTTGTTCTTGTCCAAGAACACAAATGCATCAACCAAAGTTTCAAACGTGGCCTCCAAGTTGGGCATTCCCATCCTTGATTTCTGCCCATGTCATGGAACACCACGATCATAAATAATCATAGCAAGTTTTATATGGATGTCTTGAAGAGATCACATAACCAGAAACAGACAGAGTCGAGAGTCGAGTTTTGAGTTATAAGGCATACATACGGTTTCAAGTGCAGTGGCATTGTCCTTGAGAAGATAGACAAGGCAGAGAAGTACAATGAACTCATTGAATTTCACTCCCATATCTTCATTGATATCACATGCCTTGAAGAGATCATTTATCTCCTCATCTGTGAAAGAAACATCAAGCTTGCGGAGACATTTTTTCAGCTCTTCGTGATCAATTGCACCATTACAATCCTCATCTACAAAAGTAAGAAACACAATTAGGCGAAAAGACGCGCATGTGTGTGTGAGATTGAATGTTATGGCATAAATAAACAATCATTTGCTCAAGTTTTCAGCATAAAACTTATTGATTCACTGCAATGCCAATATGCCATACCCATACATTATGTCTCAGTAGCTGAGACAGATGGAAAACACAGTGCATATGTATATAGGATTAGGAGGGTAATCAATATTATATAACACCAGAAATATATACATTCATTTGGAATTGGCTGTAGCCTCACAAATTTGTTCATGTTTAGAAGGTAATAATGATTAGGAAAACTCATGATCTGCTGCTAATTGTAGAAGATTTGATTGGAAGAAAGGGGATACTCACCAAACTGCTCAAAAATAGCTTTGCACTTCCTGAAACTCTGATCAATTTTAGGGAATTTTAAGATTATGCTGTTGAAGGATTTCATTGCAGTTCCTTGAGAAGCCCTTCGCTGCATAGCTTCAACCATTTGAGCTTCTAGCTTTGTCTCTGGTACCCAAACCAGTTCAGGCTTTCCCTCTACACCTCCCATTTCTCTTTTTGTCAGTGGGATCAAGGAAATACTTGCCTGAAACCTCATCATTTCATAATATTAGCAAATATGAATCATGGAATAAATTGTGATCCTGAAAAACCGTAATTCAGTTGATTATTTGAAATCAGATGAGTAATTATTTATTTAGTGTTTGTCATATCATTTGATGAACTGCTTTATGGTCACGTAGCATAAAAACAGAAGAAAAACAAAAGTTGAGGAAATATTCAATATACATAGGGATTGGCTTAAAAATTAAAATGCTTGATCTAAAAACAGAAACAATTTAAGGGGAAGAAATACAAACTTTAATGATGATTCCTTTTGAGGCTTGTGCTATCAGACAGCTATGTAAAGGCAGACAAGTTGAGATCCAAGAAAGGGGACGGCCACGGGGGTCTTAAAAAGAAAACAATATATGAGTATGAATGAATTATCAAGAGAAAGAAATTTTAAGGATCAAAGTGAGAGATGGAGAAAGACAGAAAGTTGGGGGATGTCAATTGTCATGTGGGCTTGGTGTTTCCATGTAACATTTGACCTTGAGGCTTTTAGGTGAGGTGAGGTCATGCTTTTTTTTTTCTTAAATGAAGTGTTACAGTGAACCCGCCACGTATATAACCTACTTTTTTTTTTTTTTTATATATTTACAAGTTATACTTGTTCGAGTCTCCCGCCACGTATATAACCTACTTCTTTTTTTTTGGTATATTTACAAGTTATACTTGTTCGAGCCGGGTTGGTCCACTATGAAGTAAAACTCTCCCTACAAAGATTTTCTCCATTCACAATACTCGAACTCAAGACCTTGCTTAAGGAGAACAAGCACCAAACCACTTGAACCAACCTACCTTGTTGGTTTATAACCTACTTTATTAATACTCCTATTTATTTTGTACTAGTACTATATAATAGTAACATTATATGGATTTATATATAATAAATTATTTATTTACCTATTGTTATTCTGGCCCCAAAAAAAAAAAACTATTGTTATTTAAGAGGGTCACGAACTCACGAGTACTATAATATCTTTTATAAAAGTTTTTTTTATAAATATTTATAAGGAGAAAAATTATTGTTTTTGAGAAATAAAAATTCATCAATAATCTAAATTACAAAACGTGTAGGCTTCACTCAAAAATAATTAACTCCAGCAATACAAGAACTTCTCGGCCGCGCTTCGCGTGCAGCTATTTTATTTTATAAATTCTTTTAAGAAAATTCAGTTAAAAAATCAAATTTTGTTGTGAAATGATAACAAAACAAAGCGATGGAGTAAAATTGAACCATGTAAAAGACAAGACAATAGAGAGACAATAGAATATGGAGAAGAATAAAATATGAAGAATGGAAGAAATTGTTCTCATTCATTTTATTTCATAACAAAGTGAGTGACCTATTTATAGGCATATAGATACATCACCATAAATATAAGGGGATGAACTTAGCACATAGGTATATGTGTATGAATGAACCAAATCATCAATCTTATCCATGCTTTAATTAGATTCATGGACATACACAATATACATGTATATTCATAATAAATTAATTTATAATTATTTGCTAATTTATTTTATATGGGAAAGGAGATGAATTTCTTTTAATTTTTCCAAACTAAATGAATACAAATATAATAAACAAAACATTTAGAAAATTAACCATTGACACTTGTCAAAGAAACCAAATGCCAAGTGTCACTCAATGAGAGTCT
This sequence comes from Corchorus capsularis, assembly GCA_001974805.1. Classification (NCBI taxonomy): domain Eukaryota; kingdom Viridiplantae; phylum Streptophyta; class Magnoliopsida; order Malvales; family Malvaceae; genus Corchorus; species Corchorus capsularis. The sequence continues at coordinate 101,448 of AWWV01009825.1, read as the reverse complement.
TGTACATAAAATTAATATTAATTAATTAATAGTAGATTTAATTTAATTATAAATACAATGAATTTTTTTTAGTAAAATAAGAATTTATTTTTATATTATATATTATATCTAATGCTAAATAGGTATTACTAATACCAAATAGCGAAAGGAAATCCAAATAAAAATTGGAAACGGAAAGAAAGAGCGAATAAGAGGGCGGCAAGTAAAGAGTAAAGGCGGCCGCGTGGCACAGAATCACCGCCACCAACGCCTCTTTGCTCTTTTTGTATAAAACTCCTCTCAGCACTGCTTATATTGCATCATATCTATACATTCATTCATACCCCAAAGCCCAATTAAAAAAAAAAATCCCCAATTCCTTTCTTCTTCCGCCGGCTCCATACCCTAATCGACTCCTTTACGGTATCTTTTCTCTGCGCTTCTCTCTTATGCAATTTTTACTCTTTTTGCAGGATTTTTATCGATTTTTTCTTATTTGTCTTTGACGTTTTGAGTTATACTATATTCCTATTTGCTTGCTTTTGGATTTCCGAGATTATGTTCTTAGTTCTTTTTCTTTTCTCCAAAAATCTGATTATGTTATAGCTGATGGATCGGCGTTTCCATCTCTCTTTTATTTTTTTTATTTAATTTATTTATTTCTCTTTTTTTATGCTTTGATTAAAAAAAAAAATTCCAGGCCTTTGTTTCCTTATTTACCTAGGAAATCTGGTTTATTTCTCTTAATATATCAGTGACTTAGCAGCTCTCCACATAAATAATCTGTAATTGTGTACTGTTTTCAATCGTGCAAATTTTGGGCATACGAGTGTTTATATAAAATTAAAAATTGTAACAGTTCTCGTTGACCCAGTGTAATATTAAAAATTAATAAAAACAATTTGTTATTACTATTAATATAGATATATATTTTTTCCTGCAGTTTGATTGAGTTTCTGAATGGCTTCAAAGCGGATTAACAAGGAGTTGAAGGATTTGCAGAAGGACCCTCCTGCCTCATGCAGTGCCGGTTTGATCCTCAACTCTTTCAGTTTGATTACTTATCAGCCATTGTTGAATTTGATGGGATTAACGAAACCCAGGGATTCATGTTCCTATTATCTCATATAATTAAGATCTTAACAAAACTTGTGCAAGTCTAAACTCTAAACTGGCCAAGTTATACTATGAGTTCCAACCGATTGCTTATTTGTGTTTAGATGCAATGTTTTGATTCATATAATCCAAAACCCCGTAAATCCTAATAATGTTCTGATTCAAGTTATGCTACAGGAATTTATACTTTAAATATATTGCATTTATACAGGCCCTGTTGCTGATGATATGTTCCACTGGCAAGCGACAATTATGGGCCCAGCAGACAGTCCTTTTGCTGGAGGTGTTTTTCTCGTTGCCATTCACTTTCCCCCTGACTACCCATTCAAGCCGCCCAAGGTATATGCTATTTACTTGTAATAAACTTCTTTTACCACCCCAAGTAAGGGTAAGCTTCTTATTTATCCAACTATGATGGTGTGATAGATTTTTTAAGTTAGGGATGATTGTTATTGTCTTCTTCATGTATGTGAATTTGTTATTACATGCTATGTATGATGATTTTGGATTTTCAAGGTTGTCAAGTTGGCATGATCGTAAGCTGTATTTTTTGCTAGCTTAAAGTGAATTGATTGCATAACCTTTAGAGATGCTTATATTCTAGTACGTTTTTCATAGTTTCTAAAGTTGGTCAATAGGAGGGGATTGTTTGGGAGTACCTGATTGTCTTAATTGTCCTGTGTAAAGGTTTCTTTCCGAACAAAGGTTTTCCATCCCAACATCAACAGCAATGGGAGCATCTGCCTTGACATTCTCAAGGAGCAGTGGAGCCCTGCCCTTACTATATCAAAGGTAAATGCACTTAAAACATAGTATTTTCTATTGTGTTAAAAAAAATAAAGTAGTCCATTTATTTCAATCCTAACAATAATTGAGGATTCTCTTGCTCTAATGTATGTTTTGTAGGTTCTTCTGTCAATATGCTCACTTCTTACGGATCCAAATCCGGACGACCCTCTGGTGCCTGAGATTGCTCACATGTACAAGACCGATAGAGCCAAATATGAGAGCACTGCCCGCTCATGGACTCAGAAATATGCAATGAATTAAGGGTCTAGCAGGATGTCATGTTTGATCCCTATTAGTAAATAATAGAAATAACTAGTGGACTCTTTGGTTATCCAGAAAAACTGCTCATCTTTTATCTTCTTCTAAATAGTTTCTGTTGTTGCTGTGGATTTGAAATTTAAACACCGAAATGGTTCTCTAATAGTGTTCTCTGAGGCATTAATTAATATTTATTTATTTATGCAAATAGAGTGAAATGCTTGCTATCCCAATTGACGTTTTGGTCCAGATCTCTTGGTGGAGACTAAACTAAATCAAAGTCCCCGACGACTGATGTGAAGAGCAGTTGCGGAATGTGCACAACTTTTCCTTGGGCCCTTTGCTTCTGTAGTTAATTGTATGGGACAGGATATGTAGAAGAAAGAAAAACTGAAAAAGAGACGTACATATTGGAGGCCTAATAGTTAACATTCATCGGAAAAAAAAGAAAAAAGAAAAAAAAGAATGGGAAATGGGGGGACCCTCTGCTTGTGGCTGGAGGCAAGTAATAGGACAAGTGTAATAGCAGGAACCTTATTCTTGAATTTGTCTGATGGTTTAACATTTGCCTTGTCCAATTCTCATTCATTCCGTAGTAATTCAAACAGTGAATCACATGCAAATGCAATGCAATTCTAATTCGAGAAAACAAGTATTAATTGAAGGTCAAGGCAGAATGAACTTTCCCGATATGTCCTTGTAGTTGTAGGGTTGTCCTGTTGGCCTTTTCAATTCCCTCCTCACCCATCACTACTTCGCCTTTTCACTTGGTTTATAGTAACAAAAAATTAAAAGAAAAATAGTTTTTTTTTTGGTCTGCATCAGCAACATTTTGGTCCCCAAAAGAAAAATATAGTTACAAGACAAGATCAGTCACATTCCTTCTTTCTACGCTTTTAGTCTAGTACACTAGTGTATATACTCCCTCAGTTTTTTTTTTATTTGTCATCATCCCGATCAAACAACTCCAATTAGTTAATATATATATATATATATATATATGTTAGAACTAAAATTTCAAAAAATATACTTTAAAGAGCTTGTGTTTCAAAGTTTATGAGTATTATATTAATTTATTTTGGTTTATATTTTTATTTTAAAAGATGGTCAAAGTATTTGTCATCATCCTAATCAAACAACTCCAATTAGTTAAGAAAAATATATATGTAGAACTAAAATTTCAAAAAATATACTTTGAAAGTTTGTGTTCCAAAGTTTATGAGTATTATATTAATTTATTTTGGTTTATATTTTTATTTTAAAAGATGGTAAAAGTTGAAGTTGTTTGACCAGGATGATGACAAATAAAAAGAAACTTAATGGTGGAGTATTAATTGATAGGAGTAAAAATTTTGTTACCCATATTAATTTTTATTCTACAGTAAAGTAGGGCTCATTCATATCCAATCCCAAATATATATTCTACTTATTAGTATTACTCCATACGTATAACTAGCCCTCATGTACTTAATGCTTAATGAAAATTTTGCCTAGGCCAAGCCCACCATCAAAGAAATTCATTCATTCATATACTACTCATTTTTGTTCCTATTTATAAGTCACAATTTGGTCAAATATAGTTTATCTTTGATAATTATTTATCAAAAAAAAATATTTAAAACTTATAATAGAAAGAGTAAAATATAAGGGAAATATGCATTTTGACTTGACAATCATCACAATTCACGACAATGATACATGAAAAAAACCTTTCGGTGTCGGTTCCATGTTTTTTTTTTCTTTTACAAGCCTATAGGTAAAGAAATTCCCTCAATATCCGCAAGTAGTAAGTCTAAAACAAATTCAATGAATATTGAATAACATCAAAAGAAAGCAGTGTGAGAACTTTCACATTGGAAAGCTTTGCATTTGGAGATGCACTCGGAAATGATTCCGAAGGGTGTCGGTTCCATGTTGTTTAGTACATTGTTAATTTCATTAAGTATAACAATAACATTACTTTTCTCTAATTTTAATAAGGGAGAGGCTACAATTACTCATGATTTGTATTCAAGGATAACACTTGGTACAAATATAAAGAATATTTAGGTGTTTGGATACAAGAATATATTTTTTAGTTGTTTGGAGACATGCAAATTTAAGGTAAAAAAGTGTAAATACTATTTTTGAGTACAAATTAATTATCGTTTTGATAACTTCTTTCGTCCTTCTTTGTTTTGGGTGAAAACAGGAACTTCATAGCAATTAATTTTGATCACTTCAATTTCTGTTTTTTTTTTTTGCACAACACTTCAATTTCTGTTTTGAATTTTGATCATTCGAATTCGATTATTATTAAAGTAAAAAACTATGTATATATATACAGAGAGAGAGGGAGAGAGATAGTACTATACTTGAACTTATTAATGGAATTTGATTATTGTATACGTTACTATTGAAAAAAAAAACAAGAAATGGATGAGATGACACATGGTTCACTGAGTTTTTCAAGTCAATTCAACGACTATTAAATGTTTATGTTTTATTTCATTTTCTCTTGCCAAATGTCCAATTCCACTCAAAGCCATTGGAGAATGAGTGGAGAGTCCTCCCCAATATAAAAAAAATGATAAAACTACAAAAAGTTATTTTTCAATATATGAGTTTATAGAAAGAGTATTTGGGTGGAAATGAAAGGAGAGATTTGAGAATCGGAATGCACCCAAAGGAAAAGCGACAGAAAATCCAACAAGAAAGAAAGGTAAAGACAATGCTAGGGATGTTTTGCATTAATAGTCGCTTTCTGGGACATAAATATAGGAATGTGTTGAGGCATCGGCAACAACACAAGAGTCCTTAATTAATTAAGAAAACATGCGTTGTGTTGAATATACAGAAGAGAACAGAAGATATATAGAGATAGTATATAGTAGTATCTCCCTTGGCCTTGCTTCCAAAATCCAAAATTCCAAATCCATCCATTAATGCCTTTTGCTGCTTTTTTCAATAATAACAGTATTGAATTAAGAAATGAGATTGAGAGGGACTATTAAGTGCTTGAATTTTCTTGGTTTTGGGAAATAATTGGAGACGTCTTTGTCTTGTGGAGAGTGACTTGTGCCCCCATAGTCCATTCTCCAACTGGATTATCGGCTCTTTCTGCTTTTGCACCTCGATATTAGAATCAACATCCATCTGCATTCTGCATTCTGCAGCAGGCTTATCAACCTAAACCAACATTCCACTCTACTCTACTACTCTATGATTAAAGCCTAAGCCAGGAATAGGATTTACATATGGATAGCTTATGCTTAATTTCCTCTTCCCTCTCATTCACATAATTAACACTAAATATATGTAACTTGAAAAAACTGAATCTGATATCAAATAGTTTTAAACATATTCAATGGTGTCATGGTCCTTTACTTTGTGAAGAAAGAAATTTAAGCAGGAAAAAAAGAAAAAAAGGGTGGAAAGTTGGAGCATATATTAATATTATAGTTAATGGTAAATGAGAAGATGATATAGCAAAATGCAAATGCAGTACTAGTACTAGCTATAAATATAAGCAGCAGGTACGGAGAAAGGGGTAGCGGTTAGTTTTTTTCTGGTAGACTGGTAGTAGCTAGAGTAGTAGTACTCCAAATTAAATTACTACTACAAGTATTTATTTAGTATAGTAGAGATGTGATCGTGATTGTGATCGTGATCGGGAGCATGAGCGATTGAATTGAGCATCCCTCATCATAAATTTGTAAGACGTGGTTGGATTTTACTGACCAACTTTTACACAACACATACACAAACAGATTACTATAAATGCTTCTGCTTCATACTTCATTCATGTCATGTGTCTTCGGATTGGACCTCTTCTCTTCTCTTGCTGTTTCACTACTTCTTCTACCTTAACTTAACATAGCCCTTACTTCAATTTCTCGCACTCTTAGCATATATACTACTCTTATTAATTACGGATTACGATTTTCAATTTTAAGATTACAAAAGAACCAATTAAAAAGATGAGCTACCTATTTTTCCACTATATATTATTCTGCTGCTTTACTTTATTTACCCTCAAATCCCATAGGAATTTAATTACTACTAGTTATTTCATTTTAATAAATACAGTCCTTTACACCAAAAAAGAAGAAAAAAATACTAGTCCCTATAAAAAACAAGAAAATGCCACGTATGTAAAAGCAGAGGTGAGTGCTGACAAATAAGCGCAAGGAAACAAAGCAAAAGCAAAGTGAGTTTTACTTTTAGAAGCTCTCTCTCCCTCTCGCTGGAATCTTCATTGCCACCATTGCCATTTGCCTTTGCCTGCTCTCCATCTCCTTTTTCCCTTTCTAGAGACAACAAAAGTGGCTTCCAATTTTTGTGATTTTTGCCTTATCTCTCACCTAAACTGGGAAAACAATTTCATACATACTGATTAAACATCACATCTTTCAAAACTATTCTATTATTAAAACCACCCAGAAACAGAAAATCCTCCTTCAAGTTTCTTTTTTCCTGGAGTTGGAATTGTTGTTATGGGTGTTTTTCTCTCTTAATTAATTTTCCACAGATTCGCTGCGCTTGGGTTTGATTCCACGTTATTGTCGGTGGCTGCCTTTTCTTTCTTCTTTCTTTAACTGAAACCAATACCAAACTCATTGCACAATTAAGAAAGAAGAAAAGGGGGAGATCCGTACCATTGGTGTGCTAATGAGCAGCAGCATTGCGTAAGCCTTTTAACTGCTTTAACTCTCACTGTTTCCCCGCACTTAACTCCATTACTCACTCGCCTCTCGGTATTGTCTTTGTTGTTTGGTTATAAATAAATTTTTTTTTTATATTTAATTTCTGGGTGAAAGACTGTGAAATAGAGGAGATTGCTGGGAATCCTTTTCAAATTTTCATTATAATTTGAAAATTATAAGTACTGCTATAAGCTTTATAAATAACTGAGAGAGAAAGCTTATTCATTTATCCATTTTTTGTCCGGATCTGATCTCATCAGTCATCATTCTCTTTTATACTTTTGTTCCTACTTTCATTTCATTTTAGGGTTGCTGTTTCTGTTTTGCCTTAGCCTTAGTTATTGAGAAATGAGAAATGACTAGTTTCTTTTCCACAATGTGCAGGATGCATTTCTTTTCCATTAAACACTAGCTTCAAAGATCAAAGCTTTTGCTTTTTCTATTGCGCTGAGATGTCAGGTAAATTTACTTGATACTAGTATAAGTTTGTTAGATCATCAAATGCATTTCTGCTTATTTTTTTTTAATTTTTTTTTGTTGAAATTGGCTAGGGATGGAAGAAGGTGGGGCAAATGATGAAAGCAGAGACAGAAGATCTGATTTTGACAACTCTGAGGACGAGAGGAGAAAATCCAAAATTGGGAATCTGAAAAAGAAGGCCATAAACGCATCCAACAAGTTTACTCATTCCCTTAAGAAACGAGGCAAGAGGAAAATCGATTACAGAGTCCCCTCTGTATCCATTGAGGACGTTAGGGATGCAAAAGAGGAGAGTGCTGTTCTTGAATTGCGTCAAAAGCTTCTTCATAGGGATTTGTTGCCTCCTAGGCATGATGATTATCATACTTTGTTGAGGTCAGTTGCTCCTTGCATAATACTACAAGGTTTTCGTTTTCAAGTCTCTGTTAGGTTAAGCCAGAAATTTTGGCCGCTCTCTATTTATCCAATCTTCCACATTCTACCTGCCCAACTCAATTATGCTGAGATGTACTACTTTTAACTTGTAGATTCTTGAAAGCTAGAGAGTTTAACATTGAAAAAACAATCCAGATGTGGGAAGAAATGCTTAAATGGAGGAAAGAATTTGGGACAGACACCATTTTGGAGGTGAAAACTTTAAGACTTTATTAAATCTCTTTCATTTCATGTTACTTTACTGGTGAGGAGTAAAAAATTAAACTGCTGATGAATGGCTTGTATGATATGGGATGAGGCCCTATAGGTTCCTGGCATCTTAGACTTCACACTGCTTTCATGGTTATAAATTATAAGAGCTAGGATTATATTTTTCACGTGTTACTTGATCATATAAGTTTGACCCTCTTTTGAGTTGATCAATGCTTAGGATTTCGATTTTGAAGAGCTAGAAGAAGTATTGCAATACTATCCCCAGGGGTACCATGGAGTTGACAAGGAAGGGAGACCTATTTACATTGAGAGGCTTGGGAAAGCCCATCCAAGTAAGCTTATGCATATCACCACCATTGATCGGTATTTGAAGTACCATGTCCAAGAGTTTGAGAGAGCTCTGTTGGAGAAATTCCCTGCTTGTTCGATTGCAGCAAAGCGCCAAATCTGTTCCACAACTACCATTTTGGATGTACAAGGACTGGTATTTGCTCTGATCATTGACCGCCTTTAACAAATCGAACATTTCACAATGTTACATGCAGCATTGTGACAGCACTTTGCTGGCTTTGTAGCTTTTAGAAAATTTTGCACTGCCAATTTACACATCATTTTTCTTTTATATAGTCTAGCGCTCAACTGAATATATGTGCTGTATTTCAAATCAATGTTTGATTTGCCTAACTTCACTGATGACTTAACCGGAGGCACTAATGGAATGTGCAATAGAACCAGTCATATTTTATAGTAGAACGCTGAAATTTCTTTTCCTCTAGTGGCAGCTCGTTTTTTGTCTCATTTACAGCAACCTAATGGTAAAACTATAATCAGTGCTTGCACGTTTTGTTTCGATGTAGGGCATGAAGAATTTTAGCAGGACTGCTGCAAATCTTTTGGCTGCCATGACTAAAATAGACAACAGTTATTACCCTGAGGTATGTGATCCATATCCATCATATTCTTACTTTCTGTTACTGATTGGTATGTAATTTGCTTTTGCACGGCTTTACAGACATTACACAGAATGTACATAGTCAATGCTGGTCCTGGATTCAAAAAGATGCTATGGCCTGCTGCTCAGAAGTTTCTTGATGCAAAGACAATTGCGAAGATCAATGTAAAGGATATGTTTAGGCATTTTCCCTTCATTCCTCTTCTGCTGCCCTCCATCCTTGCCCTATTTAACTCTCTCTCTCTCTCTTCTTTTTTAAACAAAAACAAAATGCAGGTCTTGGAGCCCAAAGCTCTGGGTAGGCTACTGGAGATCATCGACTCTAGGTCTGTTTTCATCTGTTGATTCTTGCCTGCAACAAAATTCAACCTATGATCGATCTCTCCTAAGTCCTTGCTTTTCTTTGCCAATTTCAGTCAGTTGCCAGACTTTTTAGGAGGGTCATGCACTTGTGCTACAGATGGAGGGTGTCGAAGATCCAATAAAGGTCCATGGAATGATCCAGAGATAATGAAGGTAGCATCACTATCAAAATAATTATGTCCATGCTATGCTACCTGTTCCTCTTTAGGTTTCACTCAACTCTTATCTGGAGATTAAAAGGTTCTTCTGTGGGTAGCTTGTACATAATGCAGAAGCAACATTTGTGCGGCAAATCACCAGAGTGTCCAATGACCAGCATAAATATGACTCTTATGTTCAGATACAGCCATTAAAGGTATGTATCGAGTCTTGTGATTATTGAGCACATTAAAGCTCTGCAAAGACTGTGCTTATCTTCTTGGTGTGTAATTTAACATGCTCTGTCTGTCAGGGAAGGACTAATTACACATCAACAGCAGAGTCTGGGTCACATATTGATGACCAGTGTTCTCAAATAGGGCGAACAAGTTCTGCCTTTCCTTGTTTGGCGCCAGTTCATGAAGAAGTGAGCTGCAAAGGCAGAATTCTTTTCAATATAGTAACTATGCGTTTTTTGTGCCTTATTAATAAAATTGTTCCTGATTTATGCAGGTGAGGGCATCGGATCCAAATGCTTACTATAGTTGTGACGATAGTTTTCCTCTGGTTGAGAAATCTTTAGAAAGTGACCAAGGATTGCTATATTCCCCCGATTGGTTGCCTAATTCGAGTAATGTGGATGGACTATCTCATCAACGAAAATCTTCTTATTCAGAAGGTATAAACAAGTGCTATCTTATCACAGTAATCAGTTCTCTTCTTCGAGGCTACTACTAAAATTTAGCATTTGTTATGGTTTAGTTGATAAAGTATTGATATAGTGTTTCTTCTATACTATCTGGTTTTTCACATATATAATGTACATACCATCCTATAGTTGACGGATTTTTTTGTAATATTCTATACCCTTGGATTTATTTTCTAAGTTGATATTAAATTTCAGGAACTTCAGTCACCTATTGGTTGGACACTGTGAAGGACAAGGTTGGGAGAAGGAATATTCATTTGGTGACAAAAATGCTATTAGCTTTAGTAGTCAGAGTGGCTGCCTTTATTCGTACTGTTCGATTTGAATTTTGGAGAAAGCCAAGCAACATTCATCCTTCGAATACGACGGAATCCAGCACAAATAACCATTCTAATTCAACAGTGCCTGAAGCTTTTAATGAAAATGACCATGTCCTTCCGTGTATAGAGCGTCTTCAGAAACTAGAGAAAGCATTTGAGGAACTTAGCAACAAGCCAGCTGAAATCCCCAGAGAAAAGGAGACAGTGCTTACAGAATCTCTGGATCGGATAAAAAATATCGAGTTTGACCTTGAGAAAACAAAGCGAGTATGGCTCATCTTACTTACTCTTTACTATGAGAATCAGAGGTTTAAAGACCAGATTTTGATTGCAATGATCATAACTTTTTGGGGGGCAATCGTGTCATATTACAGGTTCTACATGCAACAGTTATGAAGCAACTTGAAATTCCAGAATTGCTGGACAATATACGTGAGTCTAAATGTCGAGTAAGTTCCATTCTCCTTAAAATAGTATATATACTATATTAAATCTTGAGTGCCAGAGGAAGATGTAGATAACATCGAGTCATCATGCTCCTTATGCCCTAGGTGGCTACAGTGGACGAACTTGATCCTGTTCTGTGATAGGAGCAGCAGAAAGGGGTAATTAAGCAATGAGTGAAACCAATGCTTGATTCCTTAACGGCAAATGGAAAACAATCCGAGACTGGTTTGCTCATAAAAAATGTAAATGTTAGAAGTGTAGGGTGATGAGCACTAGTAATTCTTTAGAGTTCCAGATGCCTGACTTACAATCTTATAGAATATCAAATCTTTTCAAGTCATTGTTTTCTTAATGCTAAGGGTGTTGGTTGTTGGTAAAACTTGTTTGCAGCAACGAGGATTATTGTGTTGAACGTTTGGAGAATGACCATGTAGACAGAGACAGAGAGGAGCTATATATAGACAAAAGTAGGCCATCCGGGGCGCCAGCCGCACATGGATGAAGCTGGAAGCAGTTGGGGTTTCTTTTTAGCGAATTCATCATCTCCATTTGTCACCTCCCTAGCACATGACTGATGATATACATATATATATATATATATATATATATATATATACAGCTTTGAGAGATGAAAAAATATCTCTTGTTTTTGTTTACAGTTGGAATGAATATAGGTGGTATAGCCATGTCGTAAACACTGAGCATTTGAGAATCGAAATTTTGAATCCTAATTTGGAGATATAAGAGAGAGCCACTAACCTTTAACCAAAAAAAAAAAATAGCCACTAACCATCGAGTCTGATTCCGAAGACATGTGTATTTGGATAATGCAATTGCAATACAAGGAGTTGTATTGGACCAGATTGAAGTTGATTAAAACCACCAACCAATCTGGTAAAAATATATATATATATTTTTTTTCATATAAAACCACAAGTAACATTAGACGTGGCCTCCAACTTCATATACCCATTTGAATATTTGATGCAAATGTCAATATTGATTTCTTTCTTCTTTTTTTTTTTTAAGAAGCCAATATTGAATATTTGTTTGATTGCATGGTTGGTTTATAGCTGGTTCTAGCTGGAATGCTGACCAAGTATTTGGTATATAACCGCGTACATAACAAGGTTTTTTTTTCATACTCTTATTATTATTATATTATGGAAAATTATTATATCGCCATTTCCATGTGACGTCAATTTTCGTGTATTTAATTATTTATGAGTAAATCATTTTAAAACAAAATTGGTTCTCATCTTACTTTTTTTTTTTTTTCGTTCAAAGGTTCTCATCTTACTATTATTGCTAAACAAACTTACTTTTTCTTTTTCAATTTGCAGGGAAAATAGGAGAAGTTAAGAGAGTAGTACTAGTTAAGAGAGTAATATATAAGTAATAACACAAGTGTATTTCTTGCAAAAAAAAAAAAAAAAAAAGCTTGATCTCATTTTCATCCTAATTCCTAATCAGTAATCAGTAATCAGTTAGTTAGAAGTTGGTAAAAAGACACACAGAGATATAAAAACAAAGTTACAAGTAGTAAAGTATATAGGGTTAGGAGTAATTAGTAGAGTAGATAGAAGAGGAAGACCCCAGTTTTCGCGTTTTTTCTTTTCTTTTCTTTTGGTCTGTCTGTACTCTGTAGGCTCTAGGCTGTAGGGTGTACCCCAATTCGTATCCGTTAACCAAAACACGGCCTCTTTTTAGAAAATTCTCCTATCTCTGTTGTAGGAGTATTTCTAAGTTGAATCTTGAAAGTTGAAAGCTCTCGAGCTTTCTTCTGTTGTGGTCATCTTCCATTTCTTCCCACAAAAACCATTACTTTATATTTTGTTATGATGGGGAGAGAAATCATGTTCCCACTTGTTTTCCTTTTGTTGGGTGTTTCTGCTTCTACTTCAATCTCCGTTTCAATTTCAGGTAACTATTCTGCAGCAGCTCTCCTTCTCCTATTAATTTCTTGCTCCCACTTTTGGAATCTATATATCATGATCTGGAATCTTGATGCAGATGGCGTCTTCCTCTCTTCCACTACTTCTACGGGGAGGAACCTCCTTCAGGCCAAGAAAGGTTCTCTCTCTATTTACAGCACATATATTAATTTGTTTTTCCTGGGCATATATTTTGTTTTGTTTAGAATTTGATAAAGCATTTGCTTCCAGATCTGCTCCCCATTTTAGATCTTCTCTCTTTAATATCCCAACCAAATTCTTGAGTTTGACACAAATAATTTAGCTCTATATATATGTCCTCACCATGCTGGAATTCTCTGCTTATTTCACTAGGGACATAATTGGATGGTCATGGTCATGGAAGTGGAATTGTGTTTGAAAATTAAACTGATTTCTCTCAACTGAAAACACTCACGTTTGGAATATAACTGCCATTTTCATTCACATCATCTAGAAATGCAATTCATAATTTTGTCTACTTTGTTGCTTTTCTTTTCACAATGTCTCCTGCTTCATTCTAAGGAAACTTTTCCATGTGCATACATAATGTGTTCTCTGTGATTATGCCAGATTTAGTCCTTTCATTTCTTTTCTAAGATCTAAATGAGAATCAAGATCTGCATGTTATTGTTGCAAATGCACATCATTCATTAATGCTATGCATCATATAACTCGATACCCATATCATAACCATTAACCAAACTTTCATTTCAACACCTCATGGCCTGTGCATCATAAATTCCAATATCATCAGAAAAGAGAAAACACTGGATCCATCATAAGATTTGTTAGATGATAGCTTGAAACCAAAGGTTTCAGTGGACTGTGTTGAGTTTGACTATAGGAGGATTTACATAATTTGCAACTTTATGTGCAGCTTGCCCAGTTAACTTTGAGTTCTTGAACTACACAATTATCACAAGCCAATGCAAAGGGCCTCAGTATCCACCTGATAAATGTTGTTCAGCATTCAAGGAATTTGCTTGTCCTTATGCAGAACAGATCAATGACTTGACAACCGAGTGTGCTTCGACTATGTTCAGCTACATTAATCTTTATGGGAAATATCCTCCAGGTCTTTTTGCTAGCGAGTGTCGTGAGGGGAAGTTAGGGCTTGAATGCCCTGCATCACCGCCATCAACATCACAAAATGCTAGTGGTAGTCAGCTAATATGTAATCCATCGCTGCTGCTAATGGCCACAGCAGGCTGCCTAGTGTTTCTATTCATGTTATTATGAAAATCTGGAAGCGAATTCCATTCATTTGTCTATTTTTTTCTCCACTGCTTTTAACCTTGTCAAGAGTAGAGAGTTTTCATACAGCATGTTGTTTCAGCCATGCTTTTTTGTGTGTACTTTGCTGAAATGTGGAAGAGATGATAAATTTCAATCTAGGATACTGGAATTTGAACTTGTGTAATTGATTGAAATTTGAAATCTTAATAGTTGGGATGGAAGTGGAATCAAATAAGTATATTGGAATCAGTTAATTGGGTATGATTATGCTACCTTCTTACTGAGCTTTGATACTATATTAAGTGTGTGTGTATATATATTCTACTACATAGAAGCTATCAAGGACTGATAAGGTGAAGGACTCATAATTTGGGCAATTTCTTTCTTTGATATTACTATTATTAATATTATATATATATATATATATATATATATATATTATGAACTGGCAGACATTGATGGTGGCGTCGGTCTCAATTGTGTTTGGAGCGGAGATTCTCTGCCCGTGTGTAATCTTGATATTGAAAAATCAATGGTTGAAGTGTAATCCTGTTATTGATTATCAATGAAATGATTTGTTTTGTTATTGATTTGTTATTGATTATTAATGGCTTTCTTTTTTGACATTAATTATTAATGTCTAATCTTTCATGGAAGTTACAGTTTCTTGTGACTTTGTGGTGCGTGTGGAAGAGACGAAATAACATGGTCCTCCAATATGTTTTTGAGCCTCCAGGGAAGGTATGGCATCATGCTTATTCCCTTGCTAGTGAGATTGAGAATGCCTATGCTAAACCCTAAACATAATAATCGGATTCAAAAACCTGTCCGTTGGGTCACTTGGCAGTGACCTCCACCAGGGAGTTTTGTTCTTAATACGGATGGGGCTGTTAAACAGGATACAGGTCGAGCTTCAGTTGGAGGTTTGATCCGAGATTCAAATGGGACTTGGCTTCGAGGTTTTACTATGAATATTGGTTTCACAGATAGTCTCACGGCAGAATTATGGGGTATCCGCGAAGGTCTGCGGTTGGCTAAATCCGTTGGGTTGACAAATGTGATTGTTAAGCCTGATGCCAATGTGGTGGTTGATTTCTTAAACAATGGTATCAATGACTCTCATCTAAATTCCACGTTGGTTCAGGAAGCATTGGCCTTATCTCGGGGAGGTTGGGTCAAAGAGATTGTTCATGTTTTTCGTGAAGAAAATTGATGTGCTGACTTTTTGGCCAATCTTGGTCAAGGTAGTTCACAGGGATCTTCAAAGTTATTGGACCCGCCTGCAGGGATTATCTCACTGTTGGAACAAGATGCTGCTGGTATCGCTGTTCGGAGAACTTAGCTGACTTTGTCGGCATCTTATGTACCAAAAAAATTATTAATGTCTAATCTAATCTAATAATAAATTCGTTAAGACCTCTTAAAACAAATTCTTGGACAACATTTTTCTACAGTAATTAGTATTAAATAAAAAATCTAATGAGGTTCTTTTTAATTTTTGGCCGAAAACAATCTACTGAGGTTTAGATTATTATTATTAGTGACTTGGTTGCAATTTTTGCAAAAGAAAAGTCTTTAATTGCATAAAATGGTGAAATGAAGGGGCCCATAGAATATTATAGTATTGAAAAGAAAAGCGGAGGAGAGTCAAGTCATCGAAATCCAAGTTGAGGCAGTAGCAAAGCGGCAGCGCCTGGAATTGGAAAAAAGGAAGATCAAAGATGAATACAGACATAACAGCTTCGGCGAAACCCGAGTACCCGGTCCTAGATCGGAACCCTCCTTTCACCAAAGTGGTTGGCAATTTCAACACCCTCGATTACCTCCGTTTCGTTACCATCACCGGCGTTTCTGTCACCGTCGGCTATCTCTCTGGTAAGTGGTAACTCTACTTTTATATAAATAAATGCCTAGTCATATTAACTAAGTGTGTAATTTCTAACATCCAAATCCAATTAGGTCTCTGAATATATTTAGCAGAATGTAAATGTATTATCTTTTGAAATGGAATTAGGTTTAAACATTTAGTCTTGGCTTTTTGGTATTGGTTGGTGCAGGGATAAAACCTGGATTAAAAGGGCCATCAATGGTGACAGGGGGGCTGATAGGGCTAATGGGAGGGTTTATGTATGCTTACCAGAACTCAGCAGGTCGACTTATGGGATTTTTCCCTAATGAGGGTGAGGTTGCTCATTATCAGAAACGCGGATTCAACAACTAGCCTTTTTTTTTTTTGGTGTGTGTTATAAATGTTAATGTCAAAGACATTACGGATGATCTAATGATTCAGATTGCTTTTGTTCATTTAGTGTTTGCCAATCTCAATGCTTTTGTCTTGCTGCTGCTGTATTTTTAGGGTTAAATAATGTATCTTTTGGGTCTAAGACTGAGATGTTCAATAAACCCCTTTTCCTTGTCATTGGATGGATTTCATTTCAGAAGGCATCAATTTTTTTTTTTTTTTGGAATTGAATTTGCGTTCAATTCTTTACTGACATCCTGATAGCATATAAGTTACTCATCAATTGATCAGTGCATTGCTGATACTATGTCTGTACTCTGTAGCACAAATAAGACTTTGATTGCTTTGCCTTGGAGACTGCAAGCATTGGGAAGAAGACATAAAACTGAGCCTTCACCACTCACCAGAAGTTGTGTGACATTTGTTTTGTTATGTGAAGCTATTTTCAAAGTTAAGATATAGCTCTCGTCAATTGTGTCATCATTGACACAAATTTCACTTGTTTCAATCTGAAAGATGTTCACAGGAATCAGGGGGAATTGGGAATTGGGATGATGCTTTTGCTTACAAAACATATAAAGCCGTAAATATTAGTTAGTCATGTATGGAAATGTTTCATGGAATAGAGATCCAGAAGTCGCTTGATTTTGGTGAAACTTAAAAGTATGCCAATTCTATCATATTATATGAAATTGTTTTTAGAAATTGAATTTTGGTCATTTCTTTGGGCCATTCAACTTGTCATCTCTGTTCCTTGATGTAAACCTTTGCAGAATTTCGGTCTTTGATAGTTGAGTTGAGCTTTCGACCCCAAAAAAAATGAGAGAGAGATAGTTGAGTCGAGCTGAATTTTCTCTGCTTGTTATCAAGTTTTGATGGCTTCTATTTTACTAACCGATATTGCTTGAAAACACAAAAAAGACCGAGATACTAAGGTTATTGGGGGTTTTTCTAAACCTTGAATTTGGATATAAATGGCACCAAAGTTAAATTAAACTGACATAGCTACTTCTGTTTTTCGTCAAATAAAAGGTTTTATATCTACATGCTCGGGGAAAAATAAATAAATATTCTCTTACGTTAACATTCTTGATACAATCAATGGACTTTTCTCTTTATACCAACAGAGGTTGCACAACATTTGAAATATATACCCTACAAGTGGATAAATATATCATTAGTTTGCACAGGAGCCCCTATGCTTAACTGATGAACCTTTTTACAACTCAAACATATTCAGCTATATATATTAATCATCATGCAAACAATGTGCAATGGTTTTTATTAGACTTCATTGACTATGACCCTATAAACTGGTGGTGCACAAAAGTACTTTGTTCAAGGATGCTTACACTATTATGAAAGCTGTTCTATTATGTCTTCCCACCAGTTCAACACCGGGAGTAAAGACAAACTGACAGCAGTTTAAAACACCATGCTCAGCCTGGATTCGATTTTATGTATAAGAATACGGTGCTGAGAAAGAGTTTGACTTTAGATAGCGCACCATTCACCACATTAAGTTGACTCTGGACTTGCGTCGGAACTGCTTCTTTGTCATGCACCAGGACCCAGGGAAGGTGCTTAACTGCAAAAATGTGAATAGCCGCAGATTCAGGTTAAAGAGAGACGGAAAAAGGTGCAAGTTTTTTGTATGCAAAATCAAGTCTACCACTTGTGAAACACATTTTTAATGGATATTGTCAATTATACACATCAGTTCCATATTCTTCAATCATTTCTTAAAAGACGATTATCTCTTGTCAGTAAGATGGAAATCCCAAAATTTAAATGCAAGTGAACTCCAATGACAACTATTTTTCTGTACAACTTCTGTTGTTACATTTGCACACTAAACATGTTCATTGATGTAGTTAAGCAGCTTACATTGCTGATAAACTTCGCCCCAAACCATGCAGTATCTGCACCATAAGGAGGGGGGATCACTTTTACTCCATTCGATAGGGAAGGGGAAAGAAGCTCATGTAGTTCCCTCTCTAACCTCTCTGGGAACAGTTCAAGCATTTTCAAATGTTAGATAGATCACTGATGTCAATTAACTGTAGCTACCTTCTCCCACTGGTGGTGGGTTTGGAAGATTAAAATTTATCTTACGCCCAATCTCAAAATAAAATCAAAAGGATTGATAAATACTGAAAATGCAGATTCTACCTGCAAGCCCTGGTAAACATGCAGTTCCCCCTGACAAAACTACAGTCTTGAACCAAGCATCATCACCTGTAAGTTCGGCAGAATGGCAATGGTCCATGCAAAGTGCTACTGCCTGATGCAATCCCATAGCACGCCTGTACCAAGATGTTATAGACAGTCAATATTTTCTTTCCTTATATGTTCCATTTGGGTATTTATGCTTGAATCAGTTGCAAGTATATCAATTAGATCCCAAAGTAATATTTTGGGTATTTGAATCCTTTGCAAGGTAATAATTCAAGAATAGCAATTATTACAGTCTTTCTTATGGACCCAGCATGGACAGTTTTGTAGGTGCTATTATTGCAGACTTACACTCCTGCAATACGTGGCTGGAATAAGATCTCTCCAGTTTGAAAGCGTTCCTTAGAAAGAGTAAACCGCCCCTCTGCTGGCACCTCCAATGACGCTTGTGTATCTTTTGATAGTTCCGTTTTATAATCAGAAGCAACATAGCACAGATTCTGTATTTTTGTGAAAGTGAAAAGAGCATCAAGAACTTGGAACAGAAGGTTATCAACCACAGAAAATGAGCAAAACTTCAATGATGAAAGCATCATGAGTTAAAGTATGGACTTTACAAGGGCATGCAAAGCATTGATTCCAAATGGGTGCAATAGCACCAGAGCATTAGATATTAGTTTTATCACACCTCTTTTAGTGTCCGCACAGTGTACAATGATTCAAAGTTAACATTGTTCTGCTGCATGAGTTCCCTAAGGAATCCTGTGAGTTTCAATGCTCCCAGTCCTATAACTTCAACACCTACCTTTCGCATGACTTTACCATGTAAAACTGTAAGACACAAAAACAGAATCCACATGATATCAGAATTCAATATTTCTATACTGAAAGGAGAAAGTCAGGGCAAGAGGAAGTAGAGAAATGCACAAACTTGGCAGAAAATAATCTCCCACTAGTAGTTTTTTCTTTTGTTTTCTTTGATCCCCTTTTCTAAAAGGAAAAAGTGAAAAAGAAGGATCAAGGAGATTGATTGACGTACATAAAAGGAATAAATAAACACATCGATGAAACACAATTACTTGTATAAGATTTAATCACATATCGCTCAGCAATTGTTAAAAAATTCAAGACATGTCAAGCACTTACTTGGAACAACAGATGTAACTTGGAAACCAATGTTTACAACAATCCCAGATGTCCTTTTTGCTGCGTATAGAGCTAAAGTTGCCTGCATACACATCACAGGAAATTGTGATTGAGTTGAGATAAAAGACTAAACTAACATCTGAGGAACTGAGTTGGAAGGAAACCAACATCTGCCAGACCCAGATGACTAAACTAGAAACAAAAGAAGAAGCATAAAGTATCTGCATTTTAAAGATGAATTGTGCAGCTTGTTTTATTCATGAGCTATGAGAGAGAGTGAGAATAAGCAGCCACAATCATATATATATTGTCATCACATGTTCTTTTGTGGTTGTTTCTTTAAAAAAATAATAATCAGAGGACAATATCCAGAAATACAATACTGTACCTGATTGACAGCACAAACAGCAGGAACATTCATATCAAATAGGACTGTGTGGATGGCATCTTTGAGCTGCCTTCTTGACGCTTTGGCAGATTCAGTATCTAAAGCAATCCAGAAGCAAGGTAAAAATCTAAAATTCTAAATATTAGCCGTGACAAAATCTAACTACTAATTAGTACAACTAAGCTTTACATAATCAGATCTGACCAAAATACCACTGAAATCTTCTCTCCTTCATAAAGGTAATTCTGACCTCAGCAGCAAAATTTTCCAATGATTTCCATGAAGAGAATTATGGAAGGCGGGAAGATTTTACAATCATTACTTTTAACCAGATAAACAAGGTGGGTAAGTGTTTGATCTAACACATATGACATATCACACGGAGTCTATGGATCCATTTCCATGATCCACTCTGGATTTTGGGAAAATTGGCCAAAGAATTTTGAGTTAATTGTTGATAAGGGGACACCAATACATTCCCAAGGAAATTTCTAAACAGATATGTGTGGCTACAAAGCCACAATTTATGCAGCACACAATGAAGGAATGGTCTATAAAGGATATTAAAGTCGTCTAGAGAGTATAGTTTTCAATCCAACCAAATGTATGACATAACATATTTTTTTTTAAATTGAGCATTCAAAATCATGGTAAGATAGTAGCTAACCATCATAATGGCATATAGGAATGGAGAGGACAATCGGCTGAGTGGATGGTTTAACCTGCATCCTGTAAAAAACTGTATCATCAAATTTACATCTCAAAAGGGCAAATTTCTTAATAATGTGACATGCACATGCCATATGATAGAATTTAAAAGTGATTGGAATCAAAAGAAAGGAAGGAGCAGTTGAATATTACACAAATAATTTTTTTTAAAAAAATTTTTTTTTTTTTTAAAAAAAATACAACTAACCTGCTATATATGGTTGCAAAAAAGTGTCGAAGTCTCGAATACATAGGAGATTCGATGTTACCAAACTCCTGAAACATTGATGTCAAAGAAAGCTGAAGACATGTATCTAACAACAGATAAAGGAAGCTGAATATATAAAGGAAGCTGAAGACATGTATCTAACAACAGAAATGTTCTAAAATTATAGCAAAAAAAACAACAGAGAGAAATTTCCCCACATCAAGGAGAAACACGTCTAAAATTATAGGCTCACCAGAAATGTTGCCGACCGCCCAGATGGACAAGCATATTTGCTCCAACCAAACTTGCAATAGCCAGAACCACCTTTTTTGATGTTATCAAAAGGAATTGTGAGGAAAATAAAATGAAGAAAGAGAGCAGTTTAATCCAATGGGCTTTAGTTTGATGCATACCATCAATAATAACGGAGCCGGGGACTTGTGCACGCTGAGCATAAATACGCATAAAAGATAACTCCCCTGTGCCTGTCTGACTTGGGAATGCTCTGAAATCACATCACATTATATACTTGGATCAGTTTTCCAAGTTCAACTAGGCAGAGACAATTAAACCCGAATTATGAGTTAAGACTGGAAGCATGGGATAAGTCATCAATTAAATTGAGAAAAATACTGGTCAAGGCAGCTTATCCTTTCAATTTGACATTTGTGATGCGAAGAGAGAAATCAAAATTGAATTGAATAATAAGAAGAAGAATAGTAACATAGGTATGGAAATGGTATAGAAATAGAATCAGTGGGAAAGAAGAAGGGCAACGAACTGGAGAGGATAACCGGATCTCAAGTTCAACTCGGAGAAGAAAACAGAGTCCCAGGGGTCGTGGTGATGATTTTGGAGAAAGTAAATCCATAGGCGATTATCGGAGACGAGAAATCTCCAACCTCGGCTGACGCAGCTGAGCTTAACGGCGTCCTTGGGGCCCACCAAGCTGACTATGCGAACCAGAATATCCACCGGAATCTCATCGAACAAGGGCCCCAGCGTCGTTGCTGAAGAAGCAGTAGGTAGGGTGGGGCGGTGGGTAGGGGAGTCGGAGGTGGAACGAGAACGATTGGACACCGACTCCCAGACCTTCCTCAGCAAGGTCGCCATAGCCAAACAGAAAGGATCCGTTGAAGAATTGATTGAAAAAAAAAATCCAGAACTTTCTTCCCTCCCTCTGGAGTCTGGACTCTGGAGTCTAGTAAGAGAAGTCTAAAGTCTGACGTGGAAAGAGATGGTACTGACACGTGCGGGAAGAGATTAGTCGTAGTTGAGTTGTGGTGGCTATGCTATGCATGATGCATATGCATACTCATTCGCTTTGCAGTTAGATTAGACTAAAATTGAGTTTTGTCTCAGCTCACTATAGCTAGCGCACCTAGCAGTTTTTCATTTTCATTCCCCCAAGTCCCACTCCTAAGTCCCTTTTTTTTTTTGGCCAAATACTCCCAAGTCCTAACACCATCACCATCTTCATCTTGTAAGTTTCTACTTCGTGCTAGTTTCAGTAGTTTGTATTGTATTTATAAATAAATGGTGGAAGAGGTAATAATAATAATAATTATTATAAATATAATAATGGTTTAATGGGCAAAAAGGCCCCTGAACTTACATCGAACCGTCAAATAAGCCCCTGAACTCTTAAAAAAGTCAAATAATAAGCTCTGTTGCCAAGGCTAAATGCTCAAATAAGGACTAAACGTTTTAAAATTTTCTCAAATAAGGATCAAAATACACAATTTCAACAAATTAGAAAACATACTTAATATTTTTTACAAATTGGATATAATATAAGTTAAAACTAATGTGTGAGGGATATATAAATTGAAATCACACGATAATTTTATATCATATTACGTTTAATGAATTTATTTTGATTAATAGGGTTTGATTTTTAATTAACATGATAATGTCATTCTTTTATCAAATTTAACGTATATGTATGATAAGCATTGGTTTTCATTTAAGGATTCCCTAATTTGTAAAAATTTGCTAAGTATGTGTTCTAATTTGTTGGAATTGTGTATTTTGATCCTTATTTGAGAAAATCTTAAAGCGTTTAGTCCTTATTTTAGCATTTAGCCTTGGCAATAGCGCTTATTTGGCCTTTTTTAAAAGTTCAGGGGCTTATTTGGCCGAAATAATAGTCCAGGGGCTTATTTGACGGTTCGGTGTAAGTTCAGGGGCCTTTTTGCCCATTAAACCATATAATAATAAGATCATACTTTACTTTCTAACCCAAATTGCCATTTTCGAACCATTTTTATATATTTTTAAAATAATTAGGCCTTTTGTTGGAGCTTAGCTCCGAGATAGCAAGGGTGAACACTCTGCTACCCCTAATAGTAGGATTATTGGGACTGAATCACATGCTTTTGTTACTATGATTAGGGTTGGAAATTGGTCGGCGGTGGTTGATTTCGGTTGAGATTTTCGTTTTTTGTTGGTTTGAAATTTTGACATATAGGAAACCGATCACCGACCAAAGCAACAATGAAGTCGATGGCATCGACCGCCATTAGTTTCGGTCGGTGGAGATCGGTTCCAGTGTTGCTGTTGCTCATCAGCTCATCTTCCACAATCACAAGATTTCAACGCAACAATCGATCTCTGCTCAATTCCTTCAACACTTTCAAGTCCACCAAACGCGACCCAATCGATCCCACCAACAATCGCAGTGATTCCAAAGTCAATAGACACGAACCCAGCCACCAAGCTCAACACAAGGGGAACCAAATAGCATTCAAAACTAAGCAAAAGGTAGCCTAAAGCCAGGCATGATTGCAACAATAGTTGTTGCAAACTTGGATAGAATTAGGAATTTGGGTTTTTTTGAGGCTGTGTTCGTGAGAAAGAAGAGAGAGTAGATATTATTCTTGCGCATCCGTGTTTTTATTTTTATTTCAATAGTTGCAAAAAAAAATTTAATTTTAAGAAAAAAAATGGACTAAAGGCTCAAATAAAGGCTTCAACTTTTCAAATAAGGGTCCCAAAACACAATTTCAACAAATTAAAGTACATATTTAGAAAATTATGACATATATTGTGCAAGATGTTGGCTAATACTAGTTTGTGAGATGTATATAAATCAAAAAGCATTGAAAAATTTTGTATCATACTATGTTTATTGAATTTATTTGGATTAATATGTTTTGATTTTTAATTAATTTAATAATACCAGTTTTCTATCAAAATTGATGTGTATGCATGACAAGCATTGGTTTTCATATGAGGAGAACCTAATTTGTAAAAATTTACTTAGTATGTCTTCTAATTTGTTGAAATTGTGTTTTGAGGCCCTTATTTTAGATTTTTATGAAAGTTCGGGTCCTAAATTGAGATTACAGCAAAAAAAAATGTGATAGATATAAAGATTTTTAATTTTTGGATGAGAGAAAACCTTAAATAAAAGAAGAGCCATTAATTCAATATTATCCTAATACTATTATTTTGGGTGAATGAAAATGTTAATTGTAAAATCAATTTATCCAACCAATCAATTTTGGACAAATGTCAGAAATAGAAAAGCTAAATGTTGAGCATACAACAGTTTAGAGATAACTTTAATACATAGGTATTGATATAAATTATAAATTAAATTATAAATATAGAATCTGTAATATATATATATATATATATTTATATTATAAGTGTTGGTTGGGTCTTCGGTCGGTTTTTCAACCAGCCACCAAGACCTGATCGCCAACCGAGAGGGGCACGCCACCGCCGATTAGAGCTGACCAGCCACCTCGCAACCGAGCCGACAAGCATCAGTGGCGATTGATTGGGTCGGCTCCACCGACGAATAGCCATCCCTACCTATGATTTAGGAAGCCATTTTCTACAAAAAAAAATGATAATCATCAATTTAAACTGTTCCTGGTAAAACCTATTCTTTTTCATTAGAGGTATGTAAAATTCTAGCCGCCTCTCCCCTCTCTCCTCCCAATTTTTCTAGCTTTATCCTTTGGTTTTTTTCGTTTGCTCCCCCTTCTCATTGACTATTACTCCCAAGGGGAGGGGGAGTTTGATTGTTAGTTCGTTTTTCACTTTTCTTGTTTTTTAGATTAAAAAAATAAAGATAAAATAGAAAAGAACACTTGAGTTAAACTGTTGGGGAAGGGGGGAAATTTTGAGGCTAGGACAGGAATCCTTTGTCGAGAAGTCAAGGCATGATTAAATAAAGGATTTTGTTTATGGCTCGCGATTGATCATAGGCAATGTGCTGCCATGAACAACCTGGGAAAAAGATAACAAATAAGAACACAAGTTTTACGTGATTCGATCAATGTGATATACGTTTATTAACAGAGAGAGTTTCTTATTAATTTGGGAGAAGATTATACATATAATAAGACCCTAAAATCCACAATAAAATAAAAAAGAACAAATAAAAACACAAGTTTTACGTGGTTCGATTAATGTGATATACGTCTACGGACAAAGAGAGTTTCTTATTAATTTGGGAGAAGATAATACATCAAGTATACAAGTGATTTTTTGACCCCTATATAAACTTAGGGTACTTAGTCCCTATTTGAGCTAGGCGTACTGGTCCATACACAAAAACTTAGGGTATTTAGTTACTATATAAAACTTCGGCTCAATCCCTCCACTTCCATCACATACCTCCAAATGAAAATTCATAATACCGGGTTGGGTCACAATTCGGGTCCGGTCAATAAGAATTCCAAAGGCGCAAATAATACTTTTTTTTTATAATAAATAAAGTCCCTTAGATCTGTTGATCTATTTGAGTTACAAGTTTCCATATCAGCTTGGTATTTTAATAAGTTCAGTTTGTTTGTTTAAGATATTTTTTCTTAGTTTACAGTAAATCGGAAACTATTCACCTAATATTGGGATGATTTAACTTTATGGTCAGATTTTCGAATCACTCCTCTTCTTATGAAAGCTTTATGTTGAAATCAATACACAAAAGCAAAAGCGATGAGGTGTCACACGTGAGATTTATGAAAAAGATTCGAAACTTCAAATCAAAACAGTAATTTGGATTATGAGGCAAGATCAAGACCTAGACACGAAGAAAAACTATTTTTAATCCTTGTAATTTATTACAATATTTTTTCTTTTAAATAAAATGAAAGATATATATCTCACTTTAGTTGGTCCAATTGGTAATAGAATTTTAACATCAAAACCCTAAAAGAAATCAATATCATAACACACATTTTTTTTTGGTAAAAATAACACATACTACCAATAATACATAACAAGAGGGTTACTCCGCGCTAGCGCTGCGGAGTCTTTTCATTACAATCATTTTCTCAGGTTTGAAAAAGTAATTTATAAATACTAAATTTAACCCCTTGAATATATATATATATATATATATACTATATATTATTTTTAACTACATAGGAAATTACTAAAAGGCCAAATTCAGGATTAATGTGGTGCCTCATTTTGGTCATTTTTGGTCTTTTCACACTTTTCAGGTGACTAAAAAGCCCATTTATGAGTTTTCCCTATTCTTTTTCCTTCTACCCTTTTTCGTAATTACACTTTTCGGATGACTAAAAAGTCCCTCTATGAGTTTCCCCCATTCCTTTTCCTTCTACCCTTTTTCGTAATTACACATTTCCCTTCCTTAATTGTTTTTAATTAATGTTTAATGCTTTTAATTAATTGCTTCTAAACCCTAAACCATTAATTACTTTTAATTAATGTTTCTCTCGCTGTTTTCATTTTTTCCTCTCACCAACTCAGTTGGTGCTTCCTTTTCAATACCTCAGTTCTGATCAATTTTCAAGTTTGCCAAAAATCAAATCTTTCCATCACTCCCCTTTGTTTTCACCTTCAAATCTTTTTCCTCTTTTCTCTACGTCTACATCCCTTCAACATGGGCCGTTCAATATTTTTACCATTCTGAATTAAAACCACCCTTTGTTCAATGTGAGTATTATTATCCAATTAACAACATATTTTATTGCCTCTTTGCACTTCCTATTACTTTAAAAAAAAACATGTTCTTGACCTTCTTAATTTTGCATGTCTAAAAAGTTTTTTTTTTTTAAGGAAAGAATCATTTCATTTCTTGATTTGGGATTACAGACGCACAGGAAGACCCGTACACCGCTACATGATTAGCACATTACCGAAACGCTAATCTATGAGCCAACAAATAAACCCAGTGAAATCTCATTACAATTCAAATAAATCTCTATGCCCATAAGTAAACTACCTACCTACCAAATACATAAATAAACAAATTACAATTAAACTCACATTCCGTGAGAGTTGAACCTAAAACCCCATGGTTTAGGTAGGCTGGAACTAAGAGTCCAGTACTCTATCACTAGACCAAATGCATTTAATTCAGAATGGTAAAAATATTGAAACTAATCCATTTAAATAATTGCATTTTTACTGCAACCTTATATAATCCAATCAATTAATCAATCAAGCACCACTTTAGAACAAAAAAATATTCTTGGCCCTTATATAATTGATTATATTAATATCCTTATTTAGTCAGTTAATCAAGTACCACTCTAAAATAAAGAACGCCTGTAGCGCCAGCGCGGGCTAATATAACTTGTTGAAATATTGATAGACTATTGAGCATTAAAAAAACTTACTGGACTTGATATTCTTCAATTGAGTAAACACTTTCGCTTTTCAAAAAAAAAAAAAACTCTTTAAATCTAAAGATCAAAAGAGACACTAAGCATCAAAAAGCCTTTCAGTCTTTACATCACATTAAAAACCTTTTTTTTTTTGTAAAATCACATTGGAAACCTTTACTAATAGTAGTTAATTGTCTTGAACCAAATAATCTTACAGTGCATATATTTGTAATATGACAAAACTATAGAAAATAATAATGTTACCATTATGCATTTCTCAGAAAGTCGTAAAAATTTGAAACTAATCCATGGTATCATGAATTCAATTAGTAATTATTAATATGGGTTACAAATATGATATAACTATTGGAAAAAGTAGATCTCTCAAGAAATTTCCTTGGAATTTAGGGTACAAATGAAATAGTGCAACTATATAAAATTAACAATACAATACTAGAGTGAAAAAATTATCAGTCAATAGTTGAAAAACTTTTGTAGAACTGGGCAACTGAAACGAAACGTTAAAATTTAAATTCCAAATAAGCAAATGAAAAAAAAAATTGGGAAACTAATTAGCATCAAAAGGAATGCATAAAGTGTGAATCCCTAAATTCATTTAAAACCCACTAACAAAGAGCATAATCAAGGGGGCATGAATCAAATATATATCAGATTACTTTAATGGTTCAAAACAAACAAAAATCATCAAGTGTGAATTAAGGGCGATGAAGTAAAAAACCAAGTGATTAAATGACGAAAACGGGGCGATTAGTTCTTCCCTGATTGAAAGTTGAAAGGGGTAGTTAGTCTTTTCCATAGTGTATAAAATTAATATGTAGTATATATGTAGTATATATATATATATATATAACATATTTATTTATTATTATTACAATATATATATATATTTGTTTATATAAAATATAATTATGTATACCTTATATTAATTTTTTTTGGTTAAAATACCTTATATTATTTTTGCACCTTATCAAAAACACTAAAAGTCCCACAAGAATCGAGAATTTGAGATAAACTATTAAACTAACAACAATATTTTTGTTTTTTGTTTTTTGTTTTTTGTTTTTAATATTTATATATATATATATAATATATATATTTAGAAAAAAAAAGCCCTTAAGGATGTGAAAACTGAAAACCCTCTTTATACCGATTAAGATACTAAGTACTATTTATTTCTTAAGAGGATGCAATTCTGGTGCTGATATTTTTTTATCTCTAGATCGGACGACGACGCTAGCTTCCCATAATCTCTTAAAGGTCAATTCTCTTTTCTTTTCATTTTTTTTTCCTTTTCACTTGTACAAGATTTATGTTGATGATCTTCGATCATGTTTTTCTTTGCTTTTCTGATCATTCTGCTAATTGATGCATGGCTGCGATAGATATTAATTTTGTTCTTTATAGTATTTTGTTTTCGAATAGAAGTAACTTTTTCGCAATCGAATCTTGATGCGGTTGCCTGATTTCTTCCGATTTGGGATTTTAGTTGTTAGTTGGGTAATTTCCTTTTGGGGTTATATTAATCAGGATTTCTTATTGCTCGCTGTTTTTAATTTTTTCTTTAAAATTGGTTAAGAGTTTTTGGAAATGGAAAATTCGCATAACTATGAATTTGATCGGAGTTTACTTATTTCTTGGGCCCCAAATATCCAGACTTATTCCTAGTCTGCAAAGGGGAAACTGATAAGGAAAAGGTTCACCTCTACTGGAGGCAAAATTTCCAAATTTAGGGACCTTACAAATGTTTTATTATTCTCGTTTTTTCGGGTTATTGCATGCTTGAACTAAAATAATTTCTTTTATTCTGGATAATTGAAGTTTTATTCTAATTTATTACGGAATATATCATGATTATAGCATATTCGAATTAAAAGTACTCTAAAAATTACTTTGGCCATGTTACGCACCCTTTAAAATCTATAAACTTATGTTTTCTATGGGATTGAATCTTTCATTAGTTAATCTCCTTGGTTTAAGTGAAAATTGGCAGAAACCTTATTCTAATGAGATATAGAATTGTCGCTCTCTGGCAGTAATTTTAGATTTTTGTTTCCATTTCCTTTTGCTTGGAGTTCCAATGACTGACTGCAGATTTTGATTTTCTCTTCAATTGTGCCTTTGATGTGGTTTCTACTCTCTGTTATTGTAAACATGTTTATTTTGCAGCACGAGTTGTAGTTTATTCTTTAAAAGTCTAAGAAAGACAAATCTTCCGACTCAATGTTGCCTGACTTTTTCTTTTGGGTATGGTTATCATTATTAATGCTTTAATTTTTATTGATATAGGTCTAGTTTTGTCTGGTGGACTATGTCCTATTACCAAGAAGATGAAGCTGATTACATGGCAGACGAGTATGACATGGAAGACATAGATGATGACATGGATGAAGAGTTCCGTGGCAGAGATATGTCTGGCTCAGACTCTGACGTTGATGAATATGACTACTCGGTATGTTTTGTTTCATGTTTTACAAGATTTGCTCAACCATTTTCTTCTACAATATAGCTTTTTGAATTTTTTGTTCTTTTGATAGTTTTCAAGCCAGCCTAATGTATTTGAATCGTATTGCAGAACAATAAAATATCTGATACTTCTGCTGCTCAAGCTAGAAGAGGAAAAGACATCCAGGGGATTCCCTGGGATCGGCTTAGCATCACTAGGGAAAAATACAGGCAAACTAGACTAGAACAGTACAAGAACTATGAGAATATCCCTCACTCTGGAGAAGGGTCAGGGAAGGTAGAAGTTGTTATAAAATCCCTTAATACCAAAATTAGTGTTGGTTCGACTTTTGATGTAATTGAACTAAGTTTCGATTTTACACAGGATTGCAAAGTTACCAAGAAGGGTGCATCATATTATGACTTCAGACTTAATTCGAGATCTGTAAAATCAACTATACTTCATTTTCAGGTTAGCTGATTAGCAAGGAGGAGTTATTTTCCTTTTTAAGTGATTTTTATTGAAAAATTCTTTCTCATATCTGGTAGTGCTGCTGGCCTCTCCTTTCTTTTGGTCTGCTTAACTATGCTGGGATCATTGTTGTTCACTAATATACATATTTGCTTGTGGTGATGCAGTTGAGGAACTTGGTATGGGCTACATCTAAACATGATGTTTACCTTATGTCGCACTTCTCTGTCGTGCATTGGTCTTCATTGACACACAGCAAGCGTGAAATTTTGAATGTTTCTGGGCATGTGGCACCATCCGAGGTCTGTGTTCTGGCAGTGATTTAGCTACTTCTCAGAAAGTTTGTTGTCTTTTTTCCTTTCTTCCCCTATCTATATCATCTGAGAAGGATCGATGTTTTTTTCTCCTTCAGAAACATCCTGGAAGTCTGATGGAAGGTTTTACACAAACTCAAGTCAGTACTCTTGCTGTTAAAGATAAGCTGCTAGTTGCTGGAGGATTCCAGGGTGAACTAATATGCAAGGTATGTAGTAGTATCCTTTTTTCTGTCAATCTGTTATTAACTTAATTGAGACAAGAAAAACAAATAATACTTTTGTACTCCAATTGCATAGGTGCTCTCTGTGCAATGTAGCTCTGTTTCAGGTTTTGCTAGTCAATTGAAGTATGAAGTTTAGATTTTAACATTAATACTATTCTAGTTTAATCTTGACATATCTGTCATGTTGTAAGTCGTAAGATGTGGATCTGGCCAAATGATCCTAATATTAAGCTCTTAAGAGTTTATGATCTTTGTTTCTTGCTCAGTCTGCTATTCCAAAAATTATTATCTGTCTTACCTTGTTTTGAACTTTTTATTGTTTGAACCTTTGAGAATGCCAATAAAGCTGGTCATTTTCATTTCCTCTCATCCTTCCTTATTTTCTCTCTTTGCTAAGCTCTTGGTTACCCTTGTCCTGTTGCTAGATGCTAGTTATCTTAAGAACTAATTACTTGACATTTATCTGGAATGTAGCATTTGGATCGACCTGGAATAAGCTTTTGTTCCAGGACAACTTATGATGACAATGCGATTACCAATGCTGTTGAGATTTATGTCAGTCCAAGGTATTTCTTTTTCCCTGAGCTGGTGGTTTGGTCACATTCAACCTGGACCTAATATTTCTTCCCTTTTGAATTACTAGTGGTGCAGTCCACTTCACTGCCTCAAATAATGATTGTGGAGTGAGAGATTTTGATATGGAGAAATATCAGCTTTCTAAATATTTTCATTTTCTTTGGCCAGTTAATGTAAGTCCTTAAATTGGGTTCCTTTTATTTGTCAGATTGGTAAACATACAGTTAAAATTGTCCCATTTAATATTTGTGATTTGCAATACCATAATGCATTGCTTTTGCAGCATACATCACTGAGTCCTGATGGGAAACTTCTAATAATTGTTGGAGATAACCCTGATGGTATGTTGGTAGACTCTAACACAGGAAAGGTAATTGTTTACTTGCTTTTCCATGACTAATGATACTTGATTCTTTATATGTTTGAAATTACAAAGGCTGGCATCTAGAATCGGCTGATTTGAAATTGCATCGCAGACTGTTATGCCCTTGCGTGGGCACTTGGACTTCTCTTTTGCATCAGCATGGCACCCTGATGGTGTCACATTTGCTACTGGGAACCAAGATAAAACATGTCGAATCTGGGATGTTAGGAATTTGTCTACATCGATTGCTGTCCTCAAGGGAAACCTTGGAGCAATACGGTCGATTCGCTACACATCTGATGGTAAGTACATGGCAATGGCTGAGCCTGCTGACTTTGTACATGTGTATGATGTGAAGAGTGGGTATGAGAATGAACAAGAAATCGATTTCTTTGGTGAGATATCTGGGCTATCGTTTAGTCCTGACACAGAGTCTCTGTTTATTGGTGTATGGGATCGTACATACGGTAGCCTTCTTGAGTATGGCCGTCGGAGGAACTACTCATACCTTGATTCCCTAATATGAGTTGATTTTTATGTACGAAAAATAAGAAGGTTGGGTGTGTTAAGGAACTTAGTAACATTGAAAGCAGTAGAAGAGGCTTTAGATGTAAATGTAAAATGTATTATGTAATTTTAGGATATTGGTGTTGAATTAGATTTGTAATTTGTTTTGTGCAACTTTGTGGGGTTAATGGGAGGGGATGTACAGAAGGCCGTTCTTGTGAAGTAGAAGAAGAATGAAATGGTCTAGTTTGGGAACAAGACAATTTCATGAGTGTATCTCTTCCTCCCCTTGCATTACATTTACATGTGTTACTTGTTTCTACTTAAACGTTATCCTGTCCAATCGGGTAAATGTGAAGGAGTCCAGTTTTAAAGAAAAAGGGGCCGCCAACCTTGGCCCAGTACTATTATAATCATTGTGTGAACTTATATAGATGTGCAAGCCCAGATATGGCATGAAAAAGAAAAGAAAAATCCAATCTGATTTTGGAACGAAAAATCCAATCTAAACCAAAAGGAACCAATGAAAGAAAGCCAAGTAGATCATCCAAAATCTATCTTCCATGATTCACATCCTCACAAATCTGTGCCTAGCACCACATGTTTAGCAGCTAGTATATGATATGATATGATATCTGGTTGCAGACCACAAAACAAAGGCCAAATAATAAATCTATTTTGTTATTTCCAATTCAATCCACATTGACATTGAGCAGCATGGCCATGGCAGCCTCCTCATCAACTCTGTTGAGCCCCGCCGGGTTGTGGAGCATCCAAAAGAAGGATGGTATTGCGAATCCGACGATCGTATCATTCCAAGGGCTAAGAGCCCTGAGGGATGGGGGTCAGGGTCAGGGTCAGGTTCGGCTGAGCAAAGCCAAAGCGAAAAGCGTTGGTAGGAGGCGGTTTGGTGTGAAGGCAGAGCTGAACCCCCAGGTTGTAATAAGCCTGAGCACTGGGCTATCCCTCTTCCTGGGTAGGTTTGTGTTCTTCAACTTCCAAAGAGAGAACGTGGCGAAGCAAGTGCCTGAGCAAAACGGGTTGACACACTTTGAGGCAGGGGACACTCGAGCCAAGGAGTATGTGAGCCTTCTCAAGTCCAACGATCCCGTCGGCTTCAACATCGTCGATGTTCTTGCTTGGGGCTCCATTGGCCATATTGTTGCTTACTACATCCTCGCCACCTCTAGCAATGGCTATGATCCCAACTTCTTTGGCTGATTTTTTTCTTTTTTCTTTTTAATTTTGTAACCATCCATGATCCATCACCATCATCAATCATTAATGTGCTTGTATAGTTAGTGTTACCACCACCACTACTAGTACTACTTTTTTCTTAATTTCATGTTCAAGGATGAATATTATGCATGTTTAATTATTTGTTTTTGGATGGGGGGACTTGTATCCTCAAATTCATTTCCATCAATTAGTTTGCTACTTCTTCATCAAAACACCATCTGATGATTCTGTTCTACTTTAAAAATAAAAAATAAAAATTCTACTGTATATTTAATTTTTTATTCCATAAAAAGAAAGTATAGTACACTATATATCTTAACACAAGGGAGATGACAGACACATATACTGGGATATACAGTCAACAACAACCTGAAACTGAAACTACAATTCCAAATTTAAGTTATAAGATCTTTCTTCTCTTCTGCCCTGGCTATTCTTTTTTTTAATAAATAAAAATCAAGTGCAAGTTACGGTTACGGACCTTAACTAATCCAATCGATGGCCCAAAAACCAAAGTTATAACCTAATCAGAATTTCAGATCAGATCTTCACTCGCGCCACTAATTTTTCTTCAACAGGTCTTTTTTCTCTTTTTATTTTCCTTTTTAGCTTTCTCTTATGCCTTCCTTCCTAATTCCTAATTATGTACTAGTATTTGTATTTCAGTGTGTGTATATCTTTTGGCCCAAAAAAAAAAGTGTGTATAATAATGTATATATCGTTTGAACAACAAACTACTACTTATTTTTATTTATTTTAATTATTTATTTTACATAGCATAACATTGTGTTGCTATATGTTAGTTTTAAAAAATATTCTTATAATATATAAATATTGTATGCTTTGTGCACAGTGTTTTAATTAATTAATTACTATTAGTAATATAAAAATAAAATAAGATAAAAAAGGTAGTAGTAGCACTTTAATAAAGCCAAAATCTATTATTCAGGTCGAACTCTTTTGGGTTTGGTTCGAGTTAGAATCTAAAAAAAAAAAGAATGAAGTCTCAACAAGGAGAAGAAGAAGAAGAAGAGCAGCAGCAGAGTGAGTGCAGAAATGGGCAGTCCAACAAAAACATGGCTGGCTATCCTTGGCCAACTGCCAGCTACGAGGATGTTGCCCAAATTTCTGACCTTTTCTGGGAGAAGCTCAAAACTTTTCACAAATCACTTGGCCAAAAATTCAAGTTAGTCAATCATTTTCCTTTCCTTCTAATTGCTATATTGGCGTAACTAATTTCATGCTCATCCCTCTCTCTTTTTGCTATATATCGTGTATTCAAGTTTAGGGTCTCTCTCTATTTCTTCTTTCTTCAAGATTGTTATCTGATTTTCCCAACTTGTTCCTTTTACCATTACTCTGTGGCGCTAGAATGTCTTCCATTTTAAGTTGGAACTTGGAACTTTCCCCCTTTTCCCTTTCCCTGATAATTTGTTAGTTCCAACCTGTGTTTGACTTACTCCAACAATTCTATTTTCTTCATATCAAGTTTTCGATGAATATAGCAGTGACTGGGTGTTTTGTGCTGTTAAAGCGTATGGCAATTTCTTTTATGCAAAAAGAAATCACATAAACAAATAACTACTTCCTCCTTCTCTTCCAGGGGGAAAGCAAAGCAACTCCTTTATTCCCAACTTACTCAACTCAATATATTCAGGCATATATTGAATTATACTTTAAACAGATCCAATTCTTATCTATGCCACCGCTCATCTGCCTATAGTGTATCATGATACTTGCTTCTCACTTGTTGCTTCACACATGCACACTCTGGTGAAAGGAAGAGGTTTGGGTCCCTCCTCCATTTTCACTATATGTGCCTCTTGACTTGTTACTCATCTAAATTTGCATTCACAAAATTGACCTGTTGAAAAGAGAGAATGGGGTTGGGCGAAGAACAAAACAAGAATAAGGGAAAAAAATTAAAAAAATAAAATAAATTCAAGGCTTAAGATATATGGACTTATAATGTTTCTTTGGATAGGGTTCCTGTTGTTGGAGGAAAGGCTCTAGATCTGCATCAACTCTTTGTAGAGGTTACATCTCGTGGAGGTCTTGAAAAGGTATTGTAAAGCATGTGATATAAAGCATTTCAATTTCATTAATTTAAGTAATGATAATCGAACATCAAGGTGGTTTTCTTCTGATTAGTAAATGAGAAACAAACATCTTTGTGGTTTTCTCTTGATATGACTTGGAATGCTCGTAGCTTTTACAGCTTACACGGGGTAAATAATCTTTGGTTTTGATGTTAAAATGATTAGCACTTTTTCCATCCAAAGTCTTCTGTGACCATAAGTTTTAATCAAATTGAGTTGGTTCAACCCCCTCCAAAGGGATGTTTATATTCCTTTTCACTCCCTCAAAATGATTTGCAGGTAATAAAAGATCGCAGATGGAAGGAGGTGATTGTTGTCTTCAGATTTCCTACAACTATTACAAGTGCTTCATTTGTTTTAAGAAAGTATTACTTATCCTTGCTTTATCACTTTGAGCAAGTCTATTACTTCCGCAAACAAGGGTCTCCAGTGTCAACCTCTGGTATTTAAAGAACTGAATCTATTCTTTTTCCCCTGCAGAAACATTCCTTTTTTTCTTGAAGAAAATATTTATAGCTTGTACTAGATACTTTTCTCCTATTCTTGCAGGGACCTCGAGTGGGAGCCTTATGAATGGATATGCAAACACAAAGGGAGATACTCCTACAAACCAATCAATAGCTCCGGGTATGTATAACTACTTATTCAAATGATGGCTCCAGCTACTGGCGGGCTGTGTTAACTTTTAGTCATGTTTCACAATTATATGTTTTCATACATTTGCATGCCTTCATTTGAAGGAGCTTTTTGATTCCCATATTCACCGAACAAAATCAGGATAGCAGTTTCGTTAAGAATTTTTTAATAGCTTAATGTATCTGACTATAGTTGCAATCTTTTCTGAAGGAATGTATTAGCAATATATTTAAGTTAAGAGAAACCCATTAGTAATGGTTGCTTTTCCATGAATCTAAATCTCTGACAAGTGACTCTCCATCACACCATCTCACCTAGATAGTTGTTCAAGCACGGTTGATTTATTTATTTCTGAAATAGTTATAAAACCAGCAATTTGAATTTTCTTTAGAACTCTGGCCTAAAATTGAAATTCCTTAAGGACTTGAAATCGATATTACCAAAATTTTAAAACCTTTAATTCAGTTGCTGACTGGTGGAGGGGAACATATCACAAACAATTACTTATCATACAATCCCACAATTATGTTCTGTAACTTGTGTTGGTTTTTGTACCCAAAAAAATGTTGTGTTGGTTCAATGACAATAAAGCATTTTGTGAGGGTTCACCTCTTATAAGTGATTTCTTAAGAGTGAACCCCACAAAATTCTGGATTGATATTGTTAATTGTAGTGCTGTAATTGTAGGTGGATGTTCTTTTGGCTGTGAAATTCTCAGTTTATTCAAGAAAGAACGAAGAGCTGTGTTTTTAGTCTTATAAGCCATTTGGATAATGTATCAGTTTGCTTAGAAAGTATTTATGGTAGTTTTGGTTGTTATTTATACCACATTTTACCCTATACGATGTCTGTTTCATATACCTCATTGCATTCCTGGAAAATGAAGAATCTTACCAATTTTCTACAAGCAGGAACGACAGAGTTGCAGATTGGCAGTTCTGTGACAGGAACCATTGATGGAAAATTTGATAATGGGTATCTGGTTACAGTTAGGTTGGGGTCTGATCAATTTAAAGGGGTCCTGTACCATATCCCACAAATGCTTCAACTTTCTCAGAGTTCAAATACTTCAGATGTACCTCCTCGCAGGCGCAGGAAAAGATCCCGGTTAGCTTTACGTGACCCCACCAGGCCAAAGTCAAATAGGAGTGGTTATAATTTTTTCTTTGCTGAACATTATGCTCAGCTAAAACCCATGTACTATGGGCAAGAGAAAGCCATCAGCAAGAAGATTGGGCACCTATGGAGCAACCTAACAGAGGCTGAGAAACAGGTAGGGAAGCAAAACATTATCTTTAGTTTATCCAGATTTACGTGCATGCTATTGGGAGCTTGCTTAAAATGACATTTCATGGCTGTGAAGGTTTATCAGGACAAAGGGATGAAAGACAAGGAGAGATACAGAACTGAGATGTTGGAATACAAATCTTCCTAT
The DNA here is from genome assembly GCA_001974805.1 of Corchorus capsularis. Lineage (NCBI taxonomy): Eukaryota > Viridiplantae > Streptophyta > Magnoliopsida > Malvales > Malvaceae > Corchorus > Corchorus capsularis. The sequence continues at coordinate 63,581 of AWWV01009825.1, read as the reverse complement.
GATTCAACACCTCAATAGCTTATAATGAGTCAGTCAATAGGAACTCAGAGACAGGATTTCAAGCCTCCCTCGATGTTTGTTGTTGTTTGCTTAACTCTTCCTTTTTTTTTTTTTTTTTTTTTTAAAGTTGCTATGTTAAGATGATTTGAACCCTTCCCCATTGCAGAAACATTGGGTGATCCTATGGCAGATCTTCTTAACATGTGGATATTTTATAAATTAATACTAGAAGCTTAGAACAGTTTTTTAGTGCTATTATCATCATCATAGAGAAGTTTGTTAATTAATTGTAGAAAATATGCAGTTATATACATATCCTTTAGCTGGATGGCCGAGGGAGGAGATATATTGAGCAGGCCTCCTTTTTAGGCATTATGTTGGATAAGAATGTTAGACTTTATCAAATAGAATCTGACTGCTAGTACGCATTCTAATTGTTTTTAATGAAAAAAAATGCTATTAGCTGTAAGAGTATTATCTAGTCTAGAACTAAAACTTAGGATTTTAGTTTCATTGATTTGAGTGATACAACTCAGGTTTTGATTTACAACGATTTAATTTCGGGTCTAAAGCCTAAACCACATGTACTCGTATCCATGGACGATTTACAACTAAGAGTGCTATCGGGCATTTGGCTTGATGGTAGAGTGTTTTCAGTGATTGGAGTTGGATTCCTAGCAGTCTCAAGTATCAAAAAAGAAAAAAAAATTATAACTAAGGGAGGGTGTTATAGTTAAGCTGAGCTAAGTCGAGCTCATCAAATTTTGATTTTAGCTCGAACTCGACTGAACTTGTTATTCAAGTGCTCGAGCTCGGTAAAAAATGAGTTGAGTTCAAGTATTTCTTGAGTTAAATTTGAGTAGTTTGCGAATTGCGAGAGTAAAATTATCTGAATAATTATATTCTTTTTGCTACTTATGAACATGATATTTAAATGGATTATGAAATATGAGATAACCCTCTTCTTTCCCATAATCCCCAATAATTATATTCTTAATTCACAAGACTCAAAGGCTGAACATTATTATTATTATTATTATTTGACTTAATAGTGAGTATTTTCTTTGTATATTTACAAGTTAGATAGAGCTTATTATTAGAAACTGCAAAATTCTTCTGGCCAAAAGAAAAAAAAAACTGCAAAATTTTAAAAAACATTAAACATGTCCAATGGGTTTGCGACCCATCATTTTAGAAAACCTCAAACATGTCCAATGGGTTTGCGACCCATCATGTTAGTTGGTTGGGCCGGATTCAAGTAAGTCTTGCATATAAAACTAGCAAGAATCCGATTTCCATAATCAGATAATCTTACTCCGAAGTCCGAACATAGCAATAGAAATGGAGTGAATCGATTCCCATTTTTACTCTCTCCAAAATCCAAATCTTCAAATTTTTTTCCACGCCCAAAGAAATGCTGAGAAGAAAACCCACCAAAATTGAAGTCAAGATCGAAGACAAGCAAGAGCTCGAAGATTCACGCAAATCCTCTGCTCCTCCACCCCCCGCCACCTCCTCCACCACCACTTCCTCATCCCTTCTAAACCTCCTCGACCGCTCCCATCCTAACCCCACCTCCAAAGTCCAACGCATCGGTCTCTCCCCCTAATGGAAGTCGAGGTAAAACTCCGCCTGGAAGACACCGCCGCCTATCGCCACCTTACCACCATTCTCTCTCCTTTTCTCTCCAAAACTCTTCACCAACAAAACCTCTTCTTTGACACACCGACGAATACCCTTACCTCTCAGCTCTCTGTTCTTCGCCTTCGGTTCCTCAACAATGACGCTCGCTGCATCGTTTCCCTCAAATCGAAACCTACTCTGGTAGATGGTGTTAGCCGCGTGGAGGAAGACGAGGAGGAACTAGACCCGGTCATTGCACGCGCTTGCGTGGAGGACCCAGCGAGGTTGGGGAAGATTGAGTCGAGGATTTCGAAGAGGGTGAAGGATGAGTTCGGGGTTGGGGAAGAAATGGGGTTTGTTTGTTTAGGTGGGTTTGAGAATAAAAGAGAGGTTTTTCATTGGAAAAATTTGAAGCTTGAAGTGGATGAGACTAAGTATGAATTTGGGATTTGTTATGAGGTGGAATGTGAGAGTGAGGATCCTGATGGAGTTAAGAAAATGCTTGAGGAGTTCTTGAAGGAAAATGGGATTGGTTATGCTTACTCTAAAATGACAAAGTTTGCTGTTTTTAGGTCTGGGAAGCTGCCTTAGTAAGGGTGAGTTTGAGCCTTAGAGGTATATTGTTTTACGGATGGTTTCAACACTTGTTACTTGAATTTTGGTGTTTTATAAGAGTGGTTTGTTTCTGTTTAATTGGTTTTTCTATGTGGTTTTCGAAGTGATTCTTAGCCTTTGTTAATGTTTATGAAATTATGGCTGCTTGTTGTTGTGGGTATTTGATGATGTCAATTTGTTTCTATGTTTTTGTCTTGCTACATTTTGGTTAAACTGAAGGAATGATGGCTAAAAAAGTGTGTGTTATGTTATTGCCTTTTCTATTAGATTTCATCATCAGCAATCATATGAAAAAGAGAAAAAAAACCAGCGGTTACCCTCAACTAGGAGAATTTTTGCCTATGCTGCAATGTTCTCTTGAATTACTGAGGTGCCTTTATTCTTAATTTTAACACAATGAGAAAGAAAAAGATGTTTGCAGTGATTTGGATTATACAGATTTTTTATACAGATTTTTTATAGTTTGGCCGTTTCTTGGATTTGTGTTACTTGAGTTAGTTTCTCTTGGTCGCTTAGTTTGTAATTTGGTTTTTCTTGGCCTTGTATTTGTAGGGTGGGAGTACTCTTTTCCCTTCTTGAGGTTTTTCCTACTGGGTTTTCCTCTTGAAGGTTTTAATGAGGCTCCCCTATTTCCCCCCTACACTTTGTTTAATAATATCTTGCTTTTCAAAAAAAGATTTTTTATTGTGGTATGGACCTAATCATCTTCCTCATTATAATAATCTTTGTAGATTGATGTTTACCTATTTTTATTGAAGTTGTTAGCTGATTGTGTCCTTTGTTCTTTATAACTTAGTCGTGTTGCTCATTCCTTTTTTATTTTAAATTTTATTGGGTTATTTAATTCTTAGTGCTGCATCAATATAGGTTTTGAGCCACTTGATTATTCCCTGTGGTTTTCTGGTTTTATGCATCTACTTTGGGACTTCAGACTTTTTAGTTTATTCTGTCATTGTCTGTGCAAATGTGGGTAATTTACAATGATCTTATTCAGCATATGGTTATCGAGATCGTAAATGCATGTCTACTTTTTTGAGTTTCAGGAGTTCATTTGGCTATGCAAAGTTGCACATTTTAGTTTTAGCTATTAGGAGCCATAAACTCATCCATGATGGGGACATGAAGAGTAATATGTCAAACTCATCTATCTTTAAGCAGTAATCACTACACACTGTAATCTGTTTAGGCATCTCACCTCTGGCTTGAGATTGGTTTCCACATAAGCAGTTTATAACAGTATACATGGCTAGAAGACAGAAATAAACAAGTTTGTATGCAGTGTTAATTGAATACATGTGTCTTCATTAAATTGCAAGTTCTTTTAGTAGCCAAAGAGTCTTCAAATTGTGTATTAATTATCTGCAAGCTCCACACTATTTCTTGCAGTTTTGGTGTCCAGTGACTCAGCTGGGTCTATTAATCTGCTATTTCCTTCTGTAGGTCATCATCATGCAGTATGTTATCAACGGCCATCCACGTAAAGGTGACCATGCAAGCACGGTAGAGGAGCGAGGTTCACCATCCTCTTGAAGAGAATCAATAATTTTTACTTCGCATGATTCCTGGGCCTTATCTTATATAATTGCCAATGAACACAATTATTTTTCCATGTTAATTCTCTTTCACAAAGTTTGAATAACTAGTTTTAAGAAAGACCTTCATTTGTCATTTCATTTCATCATGGTGTCTATTTCCCATCAAACCAATATCTATCTCAATCGTATTTGAAGAAAACAGGCGATAGCCAAATGATGCATGAAGTCGTTATTTTTGTGTGCCAAAGGCTCACATGGTTTAGAGGCGTTTGCGGGGCAGCTTCTGGTATTTTCTCCAATGGTTGAGACTTGGGGGTTGAAACCTAAAGACTGATGACAACATGTTACATGTCAACATCTGACCCAATTCTAGAGACGTTCGTGCCACTGTTGCTTCACCTCATCATGATTTAAAAGAAAACTTATTATAAAGCAAAAGATAATCTCAGACGTAAATACTTCATACTAGTGCCTACTCTGCCAAGCCAGCAGCGGCAAGCCATAGCCATAAATTCTCAAAGCTAAGATCACCAACAAATTGAAGTGATAAATTACATTGTATAGAATTTCAGTATACTTAAGAGAACAACAGATACCTTGAACATAAGAACGATTAATTTAAGGAGCTCAAATCAAGACTGAACGTTCACTTTTAAGTTTTAACCAGGTTGGGGTATTAACAAAAGCTGAGAACGGTAAAACAAAAGGCTCTTAACTATGATAGCAATGAAATCTTACATTTGGATCCTTGCCTAGAAACACTACAATACACAAAAAAGGGACCTAGCTTTTTAACTCATGTGGGAACAACCACCCCCGAGTGGGGTGACAAATGCAAGACAACGAGCCAGAAAACTAAAACCAGAAGTACCAACTGTGTAAAAAAACATGAAGTAACCTTACATACCCTCCGCTGCATCTTCAAAACTTCTTCAGTACCTAGGACATCTCCACAATACCTTTCTAACTCCTCCGCCTGTTTCTTTAGCATTGCAGCCTTGCTTTCAGCCTCTCCAAGCTTATCCAGCGTCTGTGCTTGCTCCCCAGCCAATGATGTCTGTTCTTCATATAGTGTGATTTGATTGCCCACAGAAAGTCTCAACTTTTCTACCGCCCTGGTTAGAGCCAGAAACTCAATTTCTGCCTCCATTTTTTGTAGAAAGACACCTTCAAGGTCGAACTCAATCTCTCTATGTTTATCCTGCTGCAACTCTGCAGTGCTTCCTGATTCTTCCTTCGGTGACCTGTTACTGTTTACATTGGTTTCCAGTTCAGAAATCCTTGATTCCTTTGTCTGCAGTACGGCCCTTGCTTCCTCCAGCTTGCTCTCCAAATATTTTACTTTCTGTGTTAGGGTGAATACCTGCGTTTCCAATGGACCTGAAGTGCTTTCCCTTGTATTTTCAGAAGCTAACTGGTCAGACGAGCTAGTCTCATGAATTTCCCCATCAGCCAAAGTAGAATGCATAACAACATTGTTGATGTTATCCGAACCATCATGTAGAGAAGTAGGTTCCTTTCCTATCTCCCCAAATTTCTGTACTTCTGCAAGGAAAATTTATTCCGTTATTCTTAATATAAAGCATGATACAGTTAGCAATTAGGCTAGTTCGAAAGACCAATATTTAGTAAATTATATGATCAAACATTAACTTCACCAGGAAAGAACAAGCACTAAACATGTATAGTAGTCCAGACTCAACAATATATGAATAAAATGTTAACCATTAGATATCCATTATGTATTTGAGATCATCCAAACAAATGTGACGATGCCATCGTCACTCCCATTCTCCTCTCACTTGCCACAAATCATTTTCTGTCTGCCCTAAGTTCATCTAAATCCAAATGAAATCATAACCTCATGAGACCCTTACCATTACTATCAGTTCCCCCTTCAGCCATTTGTGTCAGCTTCCACAGCCTGTTTTGGCTGCAGCCCTACTTGCCCATCAAGATACTAGTTATAGACTCATCTAGGTCCACCTAAAGCCAATTCATACTGGACTAAGCATGGAGACGTGAATAAAAACTTTCAAAGTTTGGCCTCATTGAGGCTTTTCTAAATAGTTTCAATCTTTGCTCCCAACTCCGAAGAAAAACTGGACATAGTTACAATGCTTTAAATCCTCATGGAAATATTTACAAGGATTGTCAAATAAATAGGCTAACTAAAATATGCACAAATGAATATATAAAGTGGGATTACCAAACTGGATTTGCAAGATATATCATGCAGTATTCATGAGAGGAATATATTAACAAACCATGAAATAGGTTTCTCAAAAAATTATTAGAATGATATCACACCCACCTTTTCCAAGGGCTTCCTGGACAGATTGGAGGGCAAGAATAGACTCAATCAATGGATCTTGACCTGGTGAAGGCCGGTGATTCTCACTTCTTTCTTCCTTACCCTCCCAAGATAAATCTGGAGCTAAATCATCCAGTGAAAGTTCTTCAATTTCACCTGAATTTTCTTTCCTCAAGGGAGTTTGAACTTCCTCGCTGAACTGGTGTTCACCTTCATGAGCTTCATCACTATTTTCCCCATCATAACTCATGGACTTCCCACTTTGCTTACCGTTACTCGTCACTGAAAATGTACCCTGCATAAAGACAAAGTTCGAGCTTCTCGAGTCAGATTCCACGCTGGAATGAGAGTTTTCCTTCTCAATTTTGATCCTTTCTCCTCTGGGCTTCTTACTGCTCTCAACACGACCCTTTCCCTGTTGAATTCTTTGGCTTGAATTACCCCCAGTCTTCCCACCTAAAGTCTTCATCTGGTTTTTCTCATGCATGTACCCCAAAACTGCAGGAAGGTCATACCTTGCCTTGGGAACACTTGCTGCTGTGGATGACTTGCTACTCCGATCCTCGCTATTTTCAGAATCTGTAGCAGCAGCAAAAGCAGCCCCAACTGCAAACCTGGAATCTGAATTAGGGGTACGCATAATGAACTCCTGGGCAACATTTGTGTTCTTCAACATATTCAAAGGTGCAACAGGAACCTCACTATTTGGCTTGATTTCAGGTGATCCCATATGTTGAGGTTTATTTGGATTTGCAGAACTAGACAGACCCCGCTTCAATATCTTACTGCTGTCTGCAGTAGCAGTGGCATCCTTAGCAAAGTCTCTCTTGATACGCCTCCATTTCTTCAAACCATACCCTTTGGTGGTAGGAGGAGATGGTGCACCTGGAGATTTAGCTGCCAAAGGAGGTGAATGCATTGGCTGCAAAACCTCAATAGCACCCTTTACATGATTATCAGCAGTCAGAGCATCGGGATGGACACTATGATCAGTGGCCAACATTTGAGTCTCATTATCATTTACAGATGACCCGTTATCCTTAGCCATGTAAGATTGAACGTGATTATCCTTGATCTTATTCCCATCGACCTGCGGAGCAGTGTGTTGAGTTGCTTCATTATCCTCCACAAATTCAAGCGCAGAACAGTCACTCTCCATATCGATAACTGTTAATGTGGATTTTGCTCAATATTTACTCAGATCAAGATCAAGAACAATAACTATCATTCCAGCACCATCATGTCCAAATCAACCAAAATCTGGAAATAAGAGTATCAAATCCAATCCAGCTTTTCAATAATCTTGCATCAAAATTCGATCAAATCAATAGAATTCAATAACACCCATAATTGGATTCTTGTATCCTTATCAACATTTGAAATTCAAAGAGGACAATTAAGCTTGACTTTTTTTGTTTCCAGTATCAGAAAGCTTAGCAAAGATTGAAATTCAGGATGTAAAAAAAAAAAAAAAAACAAAGAATTAAACGAACTGGAAGATAGAAAAGGTGGAACTTAGGATGTAACATGAGAATATGTTCTTATAAGAGTAGAAAACACACCTTTTATACACAGTCATAGGAATATCTTCTCATAAATCTTCTCATAAATGGAGATGAGGATTTGGAATTGGAGATGAATACAGTGATGATGATGACGAAGATGATGGAGACGATGATGGATTGAAGAAAATGGGAAACCCTAAAATCTGCTTAGATTTGCAGTTATATAGGCAATGAAATTATTGGGAGAAAATTATTATTAGTACTTTTCTTTTGGTTTTTTTTTTTTATGTAACTTTTCTTTTGGTTTTTAAATGATACTATAATTTTATTTATTATTATTTTTTTTTTTTTGCAAAATTAGTGTTGAACACTTTTACTTACTGCTAGTAGTATAGTACTACTGTTTATTGATTTATTGACGTTGTGGATGTCAATATAAAGGGAGTTAACATTTCTACTCCTGCAGTAAATTGATTTTGTCTTACGGGTTTAATACTTTAATTCACAGAAATTTATTTGGCAAAAGTCTAAAATCCCAAAAAAATTAGTGAATTTTTTCACCAAAAAAAATTAGTGAACTTGAACTAAAATATACGTAATTTAAAAGGTATAAATGACTTTTTCCAAAAAAAAAAGTCAACATTTTCTCTCTTTTTCAAATAAAAACTATCTATTCCTTCAATTGAAAAATAAAAATTAAAGAAAAAAACTCAAAAAATTATCCATAAAATAACTGAATTGTGTCAAAAATTTTGTTCATCCAAAGAAGAATTAACTTTTTATGGATGATTGATTGTACGGGCCTTTTCATACAGGGCTGTAAAACTTTAATTTCTTGTTCCACTCAAAACTACTTATACATTTACATGGAGAGTACGCAGATTCTAGTATTAGAACTTAGAAGTATTTATCTATAAAGGGAGATACTAATTCGTAATTCTTAAGCTTTTACAATTATTTATTTATTTATTTTCTTTTGGTAAAATTAAAAACAAAAAAGAAATAAAAAATGATAACGTGGGGTGGGGCCACAATCGAACCGACCCAAGTGGGCATTGCTGGATGCTGGCCAGTGGCCACCTGATCTGAATTTTAGAAATGACAGAGGGAGAGGATTTCTGGATTTACTAAATTGCCCCTTTCTCAATCCTACTTTCTATTCTTGCCCCTTGCCCTTGGGTTTCATATTTATTTATTTTTTTTTTGATGGAAGGTTTCATATTTTTTAATTTTTTTTGGTAAAGGAAGGTTTCATATTTATTCATTCACATGATGGTTGGTAGGCAGTAGCCATACATTACATCAATTTATTTATAACATAACATAATATAGAATTAGGCTATTAGCTCTCTGGTTTCTACATGTCTCTCGTATCGTATGGGAATGGGATGGCCATTTTTTTTCATAAGCGTTCTAAAAAAATTTGGGTTGGATTGTTAAAATTAAAAAGATATTTTTTACATGACTAGTATTCTTTTTCTTCTTTTTCTTTTAGTACATGACTACTCTTAAAGCTTATTGGAAAAAGAGAAATAATTTTCATTTTTTTTACATAACTATCATATAAATAAGCACCCGTTAAAACTTAAAACCGCTTTATTGTTTGCTTTCTTGAGCACACAAATATGGAGTAATTACATTATTTTTAATAAAAAAATTATTGTTCATTAATGATTTAGTTTTAAATATAAAAATACCCCCATCAATAAATTATTATGGCAGAAGCAGAGTTTGAGTTAATTTAATTTACTCCTCCGTCTCATATTATCTGTCCATTTTTTCCCTAATAGAAGTGGACAGATAATATGGGACGGAGAGAGTAATATATTTCTCCTAAAAGAGGTTCTCATAAGTGTAGATGAACATGACAAACAAGGTATAGTATTTGTTTAGGAACAATCCAAATTCACAGTGCAAGCCAGCATATATATCACTAATCTATTATCTTGAATATATACATATATATGCTGCCCGGATGATACCAATGCAATATTGTTACACTCCAATGAAATGATGTTTCATTAAGATGGAGATTCCGCATTTATGCAAATAATTACGATATAGGATGAGGACTGGGGAGGGCTGCAGCCTGCATGCACATGAGTTTTAGCCATTAGATGCTTTTACCTAAATCACATTTTTCATTCATAGCAGCAAAATAAAAACAGAAATCTGTAAATCGGCTAAATAATCAATTCAGGATATAAGGTTTGCCGAAAAATGCAATTCAGGATATAACGTTACAAAAACGCCAATTAAGGATATAACGTTACCTATTTCTATCAAATAAGGATAAAATTGGATGGAACCCGGTGTTTGAACAACACGCTCTCTAAAATCGTGTTGAATGGAAAAGAAATACACACATGGAATTGCTTTTAGACAGATGGAATATTGTAAAAGCATATACATTTAATAAATATTATTATTAAATTAGGGAAAAAAAAACCCCTCCAATTCTTTGCAGTTGCTCATGGTTTTCGGCAGAAAATGCTCATCCCTTTTCAAGCATTCAGATGCCATTGGATTTGTCGAAGCAACAAGAGAAAAGGCCTAGAGTAATATGGCGAATGGCTTTATAAATTCGAGCAAGTGTGGAAGAGCTTTCTTCTCGTAATGGTGAGGTTGATGGATTGGCAGGAAGCAATCCTCCAAATAAGGGTCTTCTTGTGACTACTGATGTATCAAGCTGCAAAGAGGCAGAGAACTTGGCAATTGAGAAAATAATGTCTAGTCCATATGGTGCACACCAAGCAATTACACAAGAACTTGAGGAGTTTGAAGATGATTTAGAATTTAGGAACCAAGTCAGATCTATGGGAAACACAAAACTGGCATAATTTCAGATTTGAAAACAAAACGAAAATACAGTAAAAACTATAACTTCACAGTGGCAGAAGGAGAAGAATGAGGAGAAAGAGGAGAAGAGAAACAAGGGTTCCATGTTAAAGAAGAAGAACCCAATTACTCACATTTTACATTTAATACAAACATTTAAAAAAAATTAGAAAAAAGACCCAAAATTATATATTCCCTTCTCCGATTCCAATTTACACTTCTATAGGACAAAATTCTATGCAAATAAAATTCAAAAAGTAAATTAAAAAAGAAAAATATGAAATACAATATAAATATGGAGGGATGAAGTCTGAATATACACATTTGACAACACCCAAACATGGCAATAGCTCAAGTATTGTTTGCAAGATCCAGGAGTGGGAGCGTGATCCATAAGGGGCTTTTTATTATTTAGTTTGGTTCAGATCTGTTGATTCCAATGGGATCGGATCTGTGGATTTCGATGGGATTCCTATGAAACTAACACCGGATCTTAAGATAGCGGCATCGAAAAGGTTGGATTTAGAAGACTTTGCGGCAAACGATTATTCGGTGATGCTACGGTGCGGTGGCTTGTAGCCGACGATCAGTTTCTGGAATACAATAAATTGTTGAAGAACACTTTAAATTAAGGGAAATATAAGAGTCGGGCTTAGAGAAAATATAATTATAACCATTTTCTATTAATTTAAATTATATATTATTTATTTTTGGATTTTGATTTTTTTAAAAATTTTCAAACAAATACACGTGTCAATTCTGTAGAATACCACGTAATCAATTAACGGCACGTGTTGTTCATACACCGGGTTCCGTCTAATTTTATCCTTAATTGTTAGAAATAGGTAACGTTATATCCTTAATTGACATTTTCGTAACGTTATATCCTGAATTGTGTTTTTCGGCAAACCTTATATCCTGAATTGATTATTTAGCCCTGTAAATCATATGGTTGATGATGTGTCAGCATTCTTTATTTTCCAATTTAGGGAATTTCTGGATCAGCAGTGTGATGTGATTTCAGTTGCCAAATAGGAAAGTTTTCAATTTAATTTCTCAAGGTTTAAGGGATCAAAATAAGTTTCAATTTAGTTAGGACTTTTTTTTTGATTAAATGGAACTATATTAAAGATTAAAGCTGTAAATTTGGTTAGGAATTAGGACTTTTAGGAAATGAGATGAATAATAGTAGTAGTAGTAGTAAAGTAATGAACAGGAAAAAAAATGATACTGTGTAATATAATACTAGCACTAGTTGTTCAGTTCTGAGTTGGACTGGTCTTTGGTCCAATTTCCAGAGCAAATAGATTCAAAATGTTGTCAGATGTGGAGATGGGTTCACATCCACATCAAGACATGGTTTTTTTTTTTTTTTGGCATCATCAAGACATGGATTGCATAAAATAAAACAAACTAATTGCATTATTGTATTTGTAACATAACATTAGACTTAGAATTAGATTGCTTTATTGTAATTCTGTTTGAATCCTTAATTCAAATACTAGAACCCTAATATCAAAAAAAAAAAAAAAACTAGAACCCAGAAGCAGTACCAACAAGCTCTGAATAATGGTTCCCCTTCCAATGCCCTTTTCTCTGACCAGTCTTGGGCTTCTGTGACAAGGGAGAACCCCATGTTAGATTTAGAATTGAATTACTAGCAGTATTAAAGATAGTCCAACACATAAAACAAAAAGAAATGGCCTAACCCCAAGACTATCTATTAAATTAATCATCATATATATATATATATATTATATATTATTATAATATAAAATAGCTACACCATTAACCCTCTGCAGCTTCTTTTTAAGAGTTTATATGTAATATTATATGTTTGAAAGCTCATAGATCCAGCACAACATCAGATTCCTCTTTACAGCTTGTTTGGAGAGAGAATACAGGATGTGCAGCATAGGTTTTCTTTCTCTTCTTTTCCAATTTCCATTGCTGCTGATCAGGTAAGTAAACTTGTATGGGATCAGTTTTCTTTTCTGCTACTTTGGTTTGTTAATGGTGATAGCTTCTTCTGATCAATTACTCCATATGCTAGTAGTGTATGAAATGAAACTGCTGCTTGACCATGTTTTGCTGTTGTATTTGGATTTTGGTCCCCAAGAAAGGGTTTGGAACATCGTTCCTGTATTTGGTTTTAACAGTAGTATTAATCAGTATCTATCTATCATCCAGGTTTTTGGAGCAAAGCCTATTAGATGCTGATAGAGCATATTAATTATATATGATTTTAATGGAGTGTTACTGTGCTTTTTGTTAATAGTTGTGGTCAAGAAAACAGGTGTATCTCTGATTGAAGGAGGCCCACAACATGAAGTGAGATAAATCACATGCAGATTTCTGCTGTCTCAAGACATCACTGTTGCATTCATCTTCTGCCATTCACTCAATTATATCTGTCAGAGAAAATTGATGCAAAAATTTTTTTTTAAAAAAAGTCCAGTTCTTCGGCGACGCGCATAATGCAAGGGGCTTTTAACATGATATAAGTTTCAAAGTAGAAGCAAGAGAAAAGGAGCATTATGGTTTAGAGGAGAAAAACACCACATTTTGATTTTACAGTGCTGCAGTGCAGCTTATTAGTTTTCTTTCCCAGTCGGAGATCTGCTTCTGCTACACATGAAAACCTTGATGGCTCTGGGTGAAGAAGAAGAAGAAGAAGAAAACCATCCCACCGGCCTCACCATCAAGACTGGTTCAACTTGTTGCAGCAAAACTCAAACCTCAATCGAGTCTTCTCCATTCAACTCTCCCTCCTTGGTGTCCCCACCATCCTCAGCATTTGTTTCAGCTTTGCAGTCGCCTTATATATCTCCCAGAGCCACAAACCCCAAACCCCAAGACCAGGACCAGTTGGACCAGGATCTGTCCTATCGAGGGGGAGGGGGTTCGCAATCTGATGATATACCCAGCAGTTCATACACTCCCCCATCAGACCATTATGAGTACTCTGATCATGATCCAAAGCTCAAGTTTGTAACTTGTGTTCCAGTCCCGGCGGATCCTGCTCCACGCATCTCTTTCTCCTTCCCAGTCCCAGTGCCTCGAATTTCATTCGCAAAAGCTCCCATTTCTCCCTCTTCTAATTCTAATGCCAAACTCAGAAGCTGTGATGTTTTCATTGGCTTCCACGGTCAAAATCCAAACTTGGCTCGCTTCTGTAAGTGGCTTAAGTCTGAGCTCGAGCTTCAAGGAATCGCTTGCTTTGTTGCAGACAGAGCCAAGTATTCAGACAGTCAAAGCCATGAGATTGCTGACCGAGTCATCTGCTCAGTCGCATATGGACTCGTGGTGGTCACTAATTCTAGCTTTCTCAACCATCTCAGCTTGGAGGAAATCAGATTCTTTACCCAGAAAAAGAACTTGATCCCACTCTTTTTTGACACGGGACCTGCTGAGATCATGGGACTTGTCAACTGCAATTCAATTGATAAGGAATGCAAAGAAGCAATGGACGGACTAATCAAATGTAGTCATGAGTTCAATCTGGAAGCCAACCAGGGTAATTGGAGAAGTTGTGTAGCTAAAGCTGCCGGGATATTGCGAACAAAGCTTGGGAGGAAGAGTGTGGCAGTGGCAGAACGATTTGATTTTGAGGAGCTGCCCTTTCCTAGAAACAAGTTTTTTGTGGGAAGAGACAAGGAGATTATGGAGATTGAAGCTGCCTTGTTTGATTCTCTTGAACAAGATTATTGTTGCTCTATGCCTATTATTAAAGCTGAAGCCAGCGGGCAATCTGAAGGGCTTGCTGATGAAGAAAGCGATCATGTTTCCACTAGGGGAAGCTACATTAATTTGGAACTGGGCAAGTGCAAAGAGCCTACTCTAGAACCAGTTATGGGAATTAGAAATTCCATGAAAAGGTCCAAATACAAGAAATCCAAAAGTGGCAACTACAAGAGCTTAGGCAGCAGCAGTGTTATTTGCATAAATGGGGTTCCTGGCATTGGAAAGACCGAGCTTGCTCTTGAATTCGCTTACAGGTATTCTCAGAGATACAAGATGGTTCTTTGGGTTGGTGGAGAAGCCCGATATTTCCGGCAGAATATACTAAATCTATCGCTCAATCTGGGATTGGATGTTAGTGCTGATGATGACAAGGAACGGGGCCGCATTCGAAACTTTGAGGAGCAGGAATTTGAAGCATTTAAGAGAGTGAAGAGAGAGGTGTTTCGAGACATGCCTTATCTGTTGATCATCGATAATCTTGAGACAGAAAGAGAGTGGTGGGAAGGAAAAGATCTCCATGACTTGATTCCTAGGAACACTGGTGGGTCTCATGTGATTATCACAACTAGGCTGTCAAAGGTGATGAATTTCGACACAATGCAGCTTCCTCCACTGCCTTCAGCTGATGCTATGGTTTTAGCCAGAGGAAGAAGGAAAAAGGACTATCCATCCGAGGAGGTGGAGTTCTTGAGAAAAGTTGATGAGAAATTGGGAAGATTAAGCTTTGGGTTGTGGATGTTTGGTTCGCTGCTTTCCGAGCTTTCCATTTCTCCATCTGCACTCTTTGAAGCTGTGAACCAAGTCTCACTCGAAGATGGTTCCACTTCATCCTATATGAGCACTAATACTAGTAGTGAGCAATACTGCAAAAACAACCCTTTCCTGATGAAAATGTTATCCTTTTGCTTTGCTGTCTTGCAGCAAGTCAATGGGAGAAACAACATTCTCGCCTCAAGAATGCTTCTTGTTGGTGCTTGGTTTGCCCCAGCTGCCATATCAGCAAATTTGCTAGCTACTGCAGCTAAGTATATGCCTGTTGCTGGCAACCGATTCAGGAGATGGACTAAGTGCCTAAGTGTCACGTTGGGTTGCTGTGGTGGATGTGGTTTAGCTACTCAAAGTGAAGAGGAGTCTGCCATTCTCCTAGTAAAGCTAGGATTGGCAAGAAGAGCTAATCGGCAGGGCGGATGTTGGATTCAATTCCATCCTATAACTCAAGCGTTTGCAAAGAGGAAAGAGGGCTTATCCGCAGCTAAAGCCACAGTCCAAGGCATAAGAAAAAGTGGGAACATGCTGAATTCTGATCATCAATGGGCTTCTGCATTTCTTGTGTTTGGATTCAAGTCCGAACCCCCTATCGTACAACTAAAGGCTATTGACATGGTTTTGTATATCAAGAAGACGGCACTACCTTTAGCAATTAGAGCATTCACGACATTCTCAAGATGCAACTCAGCGCTGGAGTTATTGAAAGTATGCACGAATGTGTTGGAGGAAGTAGAGAAGTCATTTGTGTCTCAAATACAAGACTGGTGTCATGGGTCGCTTTGTTGGAAAAAGAGGGTACAAGGTAATCAAAGGGTGGATGAGTACGTGTGGCAAGACGTGACACTGTTGAAGGCTACCCTATTGGAAACCAGAGCAAAGCTGCTGTTGAGAGGTGGGCATTTTGACAGCGGCGAAGAACTGTGCAGAACTTGTATCAGTATTCGGACAGTGATGCTGGGGCACAATCATGCCCAAACCTTGGCTGCGCAAGAAACACTTGCAAAGTTAGTGAGAATGAGGAGCAAAATCTGATTCTGAATACAAGTTGAGTTTTTTTGACAATGTAAAATACAGCGATGAAGAATTTGTATTTGCATTTTTTTCTCTTCCAATTATTGACTTGGATTATCAGATGGGAAGTGGCACTGGCACTGATTAAATCTGTTGAATTACTCTTTTATAAGTACTTACACAACTTATGTATGATCTGAACAAGTATGATCAGAAAACAAACTCCTACTGCCCTAAAGCAACCGCAGGATTATATTATAGTTATACTATATGTATATAGATTATAGACTGACAAGAGTGGACAAGTGCCATGCTTGGTGTTGGAGGTGTGTCTGAATTCCGAGATGGGGATGATGAGTAAATTAAGTATTGCTCATCCACACTGGCAGGTTTTTTGGTTTTAGAAATATACCACCATTGATAGGCAAAGCAAACTCATTTCTAATTTGATCCTTCGTTGGAATATGATATGACAAGCAATTTTGTCTAGTTATAAACCAAAGTCAGCCTGGCAGTCCGGCGGTCTCAAAGTCATGTATATGTTCAAATAAAGGCTCATACAAACTCAAACCCAGAAAAAAGTTGAAATAATAGGAACAGAAGTTAGAATAACATACAAATTGAATTCTCTCTCGCTCACTCTTTACAAATTACAAACAAAACAAATAAAATAATGATATCATACACCCAAACTTGTCAATCATAAATTCACAACTCTCTTTGAACTTAACATCTTGAAAAAGGAAAGAAAAGAATGTTCCTTACTACTGATTCGCCGCAGCTGAGCGGACCAAGCCGGTCGAAATGGCGTCGTTCTCATCGAGAAAGAGGCCATCGGAGTTCCTAAGAATAGCGTGGACCCCGCAGACGAGGACCCCAATCACTAAACCTAAAGCCAGATTTTGGAGGGCGCCGCACACCCAAACAGCCAAAACGGAAAGGAAAGCTAGAAAGAAGATCACCAGGCGATCGCTGACGCAATGGCCCCACAGCACGAGTGGGTCTTCTCTGAAGAAGAAGAGGAGGAGCCAAAGAGAGAAGACGCCGCAGCAGACAAGGAGCGAGAGCGGGGAGCCAATGAGGGAGAGAGCGGATGTCGCGGTTACCACGATGGAGTAGTTGGCGCGGAAATAGTGGATGTTGGAGGTGGTGCGTGATAGGAAAAAGTGGGGTGGTCGGGAGAAGGATCGGGAGCCGGAGCCCAAGAGTTGAGGCCAGGGCCGAAGGTGGCGGGAGAGGGTGACGGTTAGATTGTAAAGGGAGCGAGAGATGACGTCAGAAGCTGAGATTGGGATGGTCGTGTACGTGGCGGCTGCTGATTGCTCCATCTCCTTCTTTTCAAAGTTTTGACCAGACGACACGATCAAGACACCACACGACAGCAACTTTCAACACTTCAACTTCAACTTCAAACTCCAATTTATCATATAGTAAATTCATATTTGTCCAATGCTGCCTGGAATACCCAATACGAGGTGGTTTTTTAAATTCCGTATATTAAAACTTTATTAATACGCTCTCTAATGGAATAGAAATTTTTTTTAGGTCTGGTTTGAAATTGTTTTTTAGATAAAAAAGCTGTTTTTGACCCAAAATGTAATACCAAATAAACTCTGGTTTGTGTTAAAAGTTGATTTTAAACGCAAAAGCAAAGCCAACCTGAAAAGCTAATCCTTAGGTGTTTTTGCGTTTCAAAAGTGCTTTTTGACATTAAATGACTAAAATCCTCTAATTATTTTTCTCTTTCCTTTTTAATTGACGTATCCTTTCTAGACATTTTATCCCTTTACCATATTTTTTCATAATAATATTAAACATCATTTACATTTCTCACCGCAATTTCAAAAAACACTTTTCAAAAACACTTATTTCAAACTAAGTTTTTTCAAAACGCAACCTCAATACCAAATTAAGTCTTACTACTAGTAGGTAGTTTTATTTTAGTATTTTAAAAAGATTAGGGAAATATTTTTTTTTATGAAATAATCATTTTCATTTCTTGGTTTAAAGAGGTTGTGATTACAAATGCACATGTCTACATTAGCGAAACGCTAATCTAAAAACCAACAAATCCACTAATAAGTGGTTGGTTCAAGTAGTTTGGCACTTGTTCCCCTTAAGTAAGATCTCGAGTTCGAGTCTTGTGAATGGAGAAAACCATTATTGGGAGAGTTTTACCCCCATAGTGAGCCAACCGGCTCGAATAAGGTTAACTTGTAAATATACAAAAAAAAAAGCCAACAAATCCCTTCCCTAGCAAACAAACCCATTGAAATCTTATTACAATTCAAATAAATCTCTATGCCCAAACATCTAAATGAGAATTCAACCAAAACTAGAAACTATACCATAAATAAACAAATAACAAACAAACTCACATTCCGTGAGACTTGAACCCAAGACTCCATGGAGTACTAGTACATCTTTCTCTATTTTTTTTAAATCATACACTATATCGTCAGTGGAGTTTAGCAGAATACATATGTGGGTGTAAACTGTTAAGGGTTGACATGTGTCCAGGGAATAGTTTTGAATTTTAAAAACAAAATTAATTAAAAAAATGAACATGTGTCAACTCCTCGACCTGTTTATGGAATTCAAAATTTACTTCAAAATTTGTTTTGTTAGGATGTTTTTGAAAATTTATATGGGCCAAGCCAAGCCCAACTGGTAAATAGTATGAATATGTGTCTTTGAAGCAAAGGCAAAGCTGGACAAAAAAAAAAAGAATTCTCTTTTACTGCCAAAAAAAAGAAGCAAAGGCAAATGGAAAGGAAGTCAATTTAATTAGGATTAAAAAATCATAGTGATATCATGGATTTACTGGTAGTAATTACTAGTAAAGCTGAGGCGGAAAACAAACCAAAGGCCCAAAGGCTAGCCCGAGAAATAGTAGTAGAATTAGAAAAGGACAAGGACTGGCCCACAGGCAACAGCTCCAAGAAACGGAGCATTTGCTTCTCTTTTTAGGTTTTAGCCAAGGCCTGGGCCCCGCCCAAGACCAAGAGGCAGCCAGACCAGAGTTTATTTGGTTTTACTTTTAAAATACCTAGGTGGATGTTTCACTTTCAGCTTCAGCCCTTAATTTCCACCATGCAAATGCAATACGATTAGATCTTACGCTACGCTACGTTACATCGCTCCCTAAACCCCGCCACCCAAAACTTTTTAATTAATCGACCTCTGGTATATCCGTAATTCCGTATATATATATAATAATATATATAGGGGTATATTATTATTATATATATATATATATATATATCAGTAAAGTAAAAGTAATTAATCCTTTAAATTCGTCAATTAAGAGTTTGCTAAGCATTATCTTCCTATTTTTTTCCCCTATCAATTCATATTTATTCATCATTATTATAATTTTATATTTATATATATTATTATATACTAGTAATAATTTGACCAGAACGAATCGAATCCAATCCATCATGAGTGCCACTGCAGTTTCTATAACGGCTATTTTTCATTTCATTTTTATGGTTTTCCAAATGCTTAAAAAATGCGAAAAGCCAAACAATTACAGATTACTAGTACAAAACTAGCTAGATAGCATAATTAGCATTGCTTTTCTTCCTCTCCCTTTCAAATTCTAATTCTAATTAATTAATCACCTCTCATTTCTTAATTATTATAAGGAAACTAGCAAGACATGCATCATTAAGAAACACGAACTATCTCCTAACTTAATTAGTCCAAATTAAACATCATTGATCGTACCACCAGCTAGTATATAGAACTTGTATTTTGTCAAAAATGTTCTTCTACTTATTTATTTGTGTTCCACCACCACCACCTACGTCAACCGACTAGACTTTTAGTGGCATTATTTTATCATATGTATTGTATATCATGAAAAACATCAAATGTTTGATGTTGCTAATTAATTCCTGCAAGGCCAAGAACGGGAATTCTTTGGTCCTTTATAATTATCATATGATTATACTATATACTATATAGTGGAGACTGTAGACTGTAGAGTCTCTTCCTCAATTCAAACTACACCATGCAACCCAATCCATAGTTAATGTAAAGAAGTTTTTTTAGGTCAAATGCAAACAAGTTTTAAATAATTATTATTATATCGAAGTATATATGTTATCTACAATTAACATAGTTTTTTTTTTGTCAAATATATTAATATTGGTACTATTAATTAGAGTGAATTCATATCTACAAACAAAAACAAGATAAAATACTTCCATTGGCTTTCAGCCAAGGTCCCCTTTGTCAGTTTTTATTCAAGGATTGCTTATACATTATCTAGTCTCTGGGATATAACTTTTAAAATTGCCTAAGCAGAAGCCTCAAAAAACTGCATAAACTTTGCCCAACATCATCCAAGTGAATTCAAAAAAAAAAAAGTAAATATAAACTCTGCCATCTCAATTTGTTCAACTTGCAGCAGAATCCATCAGATCAATCTGCCATTACTTTAGCTGTTGAAAATCATTTTCCAACCCTGAAAGTTTGTCACTGAGAACCTCAAGATGCAGTGCAAAGTTACAAAACCAGCTGATACACAGACCACCAACGACTTCCCGTCCCAAGCAAAAATTGCTAAGACAAACTAGGAGAATAATAAAGTGCAGATCTTAGATGGCTTGTTGAGGGTGATACAGCCATTAATGGACCCCGCTGCAGCACACCTGAACCTCCGGAAGTGCAATCCCAACCAACAGGACTTGTATTGCCTCCCCTGGGAGGGATTGCATAAAAGTTGTTATTGTGCACCACGGTTTGGTCACGCAGTAAAGGCGGCTCCTCTGACTGATGATAATGAGCATAAGGATTGCCGGGCCTCATTATATGGTTTGGAACTAATGGCATTGAAATACCATATGATACTAGTTGGCTTTCCCTCGAGCCTTCCAAGTGTTCGGCAATGTCATTTCTCTCGTTGGTTTCAGTTTCAGGAGCATCATCAATGACAATAACTTCCTTACTGGAAACAGCAGAATCCCCATGTTGTCGGCAGTCTACAGTTCTAACTTTCTTCATCTCATATATTGCTGATGGACCTAATTTGTTCTTAGGTCTATTCACTTGACTGGGCAGATTACAGTTACCTTCATACTTGTTCTGCTCCATGGAGGCTGTGAAACCGCAACCCATATGCTCATTGAGAAACATGCCAACTGGAAACTGCACTGGTGTTTGTGATGTTGCAAGATTTTCACAGTTCCTATAGCCATTTGTCTTTTGGACATCAAGAGATTGCCCCAGCAAATCATTTGGATTCCGATCAAAGAATAAAGAACCCTGAGGCATGGTGTGATGGAAGTTAAAGCCACCTGCTTGTTTCCAGATATTGCTAGGAGAGATTCCAGAAGAAGTTGCAAAGTTAGAAGTTAGACGATTACTCTGCGGTGATGACTGGGCTAGACCAATTGGCACAGATCCATCTTCCTCTTTGTTAACCACCATTAAGTTCTTCCCCATTAATCTGAGAATGGGATTACAAGTAGATGGACTAGCAGAATCAGAATCACCACGAGCAGAAAGCTTGATGCCAGCATCAGGGCATGCTTCAAAAGAAATAGGACCTGCAGGAGGTTTCACGACTGGTGGAAGTACCATTTGTTCAGATCCTAAATTTGTGCAGCTGCTCAGAGAAAATATTTCTGGTCTTGTATCCAAATTATAAGGTCTAAAGTTTGGACTGGAACCGATTTGCATTCCCGTTGCAGGCACCATTGTTGAAGCCATTGTTCGTCGCCTAAGAAGTTGTGACTCCTGATAATTTAGGGCAAAACCCTGAGAGGATCTGTCTCTTCTTTGGCAGCAGCATGGTTGATCATCATTTTTAAAAATGAAAGGTTTCTTTTCCATAGATAATTTATGGACTCTAAGTTTCTCTCCTTCAAAAGTTCTTTGTGGTCCTGCACCTGTCTGCGAATTTGCAGCACCATTCTCAACTAAGGGATCAGACAAGGCTGCTGGAGCACCAGTAAATATTAGTGGTTCAGCATTTTTCAAATTTGATCTCGCTTCAGCACAATTAGAGATTGTTGACACTGTAGATATGGGTGAATCAGATGACTCCCCATCTACAAAATCAAGCTGATCTTGAGAAGATTGAATCCGACTGGTGGTCAATGATGAATTTCCTTGAAACTCATCTGAGCTCATATCTCTAGGACTAGGTAGAAATGATCCCGGTGGACCAGGAATAGGTATTGGATCAACCTCAGGAAAAGAGTTCCCTTGTGCTGCATCACAATCTAATTCTCCCCCCATATTAGCAGTTTGTCCAATTAAACCATCGCCAACTTCAGAACAAAACATGTTAGGTTTATCAACAAGATTTGGCCCATTAGGGTCTGCCAGTCCTTCACCCCCACACAGAACCCCATCGTAATCTTCAATGTGCTGTAAAGAATTGGATCTATTCTTGGAAGGATCACTCAGTTTGCTAAACTTGCTTTCTATTGATTGATTCAAACTAGTAATCGTCTCATCCAGAGGTTCCAAACCATCAACTTTACCCAAAATATCCTCATTGCCTCTAACAGAAGAATCTGCGTTCTCTCTTCCATCATGATCATAACAGTAAGGTGCCGATTCTATGCTCTTCAAATCCAGTGTGTCATCCCTCCCAGAAATACTTACCCTAACACTTTGTTCTCCAGCTCCCTGGACGATGCTTCCGCCATATGACAGTTCTCCGGTATTTTCTTTCCCGTCATGGTAATTTTTAGCACCATCATGCCCCAAGTCACATTCTTTATCTCCTTCAGGGCTGCAAACGACTACATCCTCGTCTATATCTGCCATAAATTGCAGCCGGCTCTGCTTTGTTGGATATTTCTTAACCAAGTTAGACCTAGAATGAACCATGGATGATCTGCTGCTAGCAGACAGTGCAGTTTTCTTTGGAGAGGAAATTCGGAAGCATTTGGATGGAAAAGAATGATGACTAACAGTTGTAGTAGCATTGACAGGTGAACTGGGATTACCATTTGCATCAATATCAACCATCTTCTTGCTCAACGAAGATGAGCAATTTTCGCCAGATTTCAGAGATTTTATAATATGATCCTCATTTACATAGAGACTGTCTTTGCTCAACTGAATTCCCTTTTGGTTGAGTGGGTCAAAAGACCTGCACATCTTGTCACAGATTCTGGCTCCAAACAAGGGACTCCTTACTCTCTTTCTTCCAAAAGAACGCTCCCTCTTATCGGTAACTGGGGCTTCATAAACTGACTTCTCTGTACTCTCACATTTCTCAGGAGAAGAAACCGATTCAGATGAAGTTTTAAACTTGTGAATGCAATGTCTCTCCACAACATTATCAACTAGATGTGATTGGTCACCCTGAACCCGCATGTCCCGACTAACATGCCATTTACAAATCAAAGGTTGATGTCTCCCTTGGTTATTAGATTTACTTAAAAGACCAGCTCTTTTTGTCCACAACCGTCCCCTCACTTTTCTAGAATCACTAGTTTTGATTTGCTTTGGCACCGGTGGTCCCTCACTCTTGCAACTTTCTTCTTCTCCACAATATCCTTCTTGACCGCCGACTATCTGTTTAACAACAGCATAGCAACATCTATTACCAACATGAACAAAAAATTTGTGTTGAAGATGAATAAGAAACATTTTTTTAGATCAAGAAATATATAGTATCTTTTTATTTTTTTTCACCAATACTACCAATTGGACTCCATAGTCACTGCCAACCTTATCATCACAAACTACAAAATCATGGAGAGGATTCTGCAGTTGATTAATTTTCATTTCAAGAATAGTTCAAATTTTCTAGTCAACTAAAAAAGTTAACCCGCACAGCTAGTTCAATAAAAGATACATGCCTAAAATTCTTCTATATGAAAATTTCATAGAAATCACCTAAGAAAGAATCTAAATTAATTTGGTACAAGGGAAAGAGAATTAAAAAGAGAAAAGGAAGAGTGGGAGTACCGTTGAAGGACGGGTCTTATTGGAGAATAATTTTCTGCTTTGAGGAGCAAGTTTAAGAGACTTGTGATGTTTTGTGGCATGGCGCCTTTTCTTTTTGGCTGAAAAGAATTTGCTTCCTTTTCCTCCCTTCAAAGATTTGTGCAGTCCAAGATCCTCTCCAACTTTAGACACTGGTTGCACATCATTAAACTTGGATAAAATTCGAAGTTTGGTACCATTGGCATCAATATAAACAGCACCTACATCAGAAGTATCCTCGGGATGGATTGGAGAAACCCTTTGACTTTTCCCTTCAACATATGTTGCAACCCTCTCATAATCCTGTCTAGGCACGTTTGTTGCAGTGGCCCAGCTTGTACCATTCCTCCTGTCAAGTTCTTCTAATGTGCACGGTCTGGCAGTAGCATACACATCCACCATCAGTCTTGTCTTCCTTGGTTTAATTCTATGCCTGGTAAGCTTAGAACCTGCTGTCCACTTGGGAGTTGACTCAGCAGAAAGGCACTGGTCAATGTGTGCATTCAAAGTGGTATTGGAAGAGGATGAGAAAGTTTTACAAACAGGGCAAACTTTTGAAGCCATTGATTCTGATACTGTCGTACAATTTGAAGCAATATCTTCAGTTGAGCTACGATCAGAATGAGAACCAAATTTCACTATTAATCTGCACTTCTTGCTTGAGGACCGAGATATGTTTTCAGTCTTGTGGGACTTAAAAGGACCAGCAGTTTGAAATTCGGGTGATACTTCCACTGATGTATCGGTTTGTAATGGTAGGTTGGACGGCTTGTTAACGAGAACTGAGTCTATTTCAGATTGAGAAACACTTGTTGTTGTGGACGGTAAATCATTTTCATGTTCTCCAGATCTGCTCGAGATGTCTACACAAGCACCTGCTAAGATATGGTTTGAGTGAGCATCATTGGATGACTCTAGTACCACATGATCGTTTGACCCAGATGGCACTTCATCAAATTTCCTTGTATCTTGCTTCTCAAATGGATTGGTTTCAACCGTACATTTCTTTAAAGATTGGCTTCTTACAATACCAAGAGGCTGAAATGGTGGCAGTGGATCCTTCAAGCCATGCTTCAAGCAAAGTTGCAAATTTTTTGGAGAGAATGGCCAATTCTTCTTGATATCCTTGCTCCGGGCGGTGAAAACATAATCTCTACAGTAAAAAAAAAAAGAAGTTCTCCCTGTGGTTAGTAATAGCTGGTATAAATTCATGAAAACTTACACAAGCAAAGAGAGGCAATAAATAAAAAGAAGCACCAACTCATCCAAGATCATTCTTATGGGAACCAAAGGTTGAAACATTAGAAGACTTTGATATTGTATGCTAACACAGGAAGTAGGGGAACACATGGACAAAAAAAAAACCTCAAAAGAGAGAACATATCAACAGTAAGGAAACAGCCAAGTAGCCAACCAAAACAAAACCCAAAATCCAGTGATCTTTCTAGTGATTAAAACTGAAATCCCACCAATTTTTCTTTTCTAAATTGAACAAGGAAAGTAGTCCCACCAGGCGTGTTATGGTAAGGAGGGGAGTGGGACAGCAGCGCAGGTAAAGAGGTAGCAAAAGAAAGCAAGAATTGTTGGCAGCAGTTTGCTCCACAGATAAAAACCCAACAATCAAGAAATAATAGCCAAGCAAACAACTGAGTACAAATCAAGTTATGGGTGAGGTATGAAGAGGCGTGAAGGAGTTCATAAGCAAAAGCCCCCAGAGACCAAAATAGGGATAAGATTGGGGTAGTGTTCAGAGTTAGGCCCCATGTTGAACTAAGGCAGCAGGTCTGGATCTGACGCAACAAAAATCTTTAGAAGAGATCAAGAGAAGGCGTTAGAAGACCATGAGAAGAGGACACATCAAGGTTACTGTTCATCCCCAAGCTGAAGATAGAGAGCAAATTACCTTATGGAGAATTTTGGGAGTGGGGTATGATGACGATGATGATGATCTAGCAGATCTACCTCAGGCAAGGGAAGCTTATGAGGAGGTGTCTCAATCTCATCACTACCACTTTTGAGCTGTAGAAATTGGCAAGGATATGGAGGATCTGGTTCTGGTGGAGGGTTTTCAATGGATAACATCTGATGAAAAGCTTCTATCTTCTTGTGCTGTTTTTACAACAGTCACAAGCACACTGCTACTGCTTCTATCTCCACCACTGCCCCTTATCTTCAGCATAACACGTATTTCTCTCTATTCCGACCTTCCTTGTTTCACATCACCACAAACCCAAGCGAAAACAAGATCAGACATTAATCCCACTAGAATCTTCATCCATTTAGCCTGCAACTGCAAGAGAGGAGAAAGAAGATGAGATCAAGATTTGCAGAGGCTGGGAGATTCTAGAACGTTATTTTATGTGAAGCTAATTTAAGGAGTAAATTTATTAAAGCGTCTGCTTCTTGATTGATCAAAGCAAAGCAAAAAAAGAAGGAAAGAGGTTGCTGAACAAAGTCTAAAATTCATATGGAGCGTTATTTTATGTGGACGAACCCAGGAATAATTATAAATAAAAGAGCTGAAATTTGAGACTTTTTGGCAACACATCCACTTTCAAAGTCTCAGAAATGATCAAATCCCATATGATAATAGAGAATAAAGGCAAGAGTAATAAATAAATGGGAAATTTTGAAGCTGAGGAAGAAATTGAGCGAGAGAAAAAAGCTTTGAGAAAAATACCAGCAAAGAGATTTATTACAGGGTAATAAACGAGAAGACAGTGAAATGGATTAATATAGTTGAGAGTTGGAAAAAAAAAAGAAAAAAAAACAAATCTCAAACAGTTAAGTTGAACAGACAAGAAGAAAGCCATGGCAAGATTATCCTAACTGGAGTTTGGGCTAAGAAAGAGCAAGAGCTTGAGTTGCAATCTTGGAGGAGGAAGACAAAAGATCAGAGAAGATGGTGAAATTATGGTAAAACAATATAGGAGTAGTTAATAATAGTACTTAAGAAGGTTTCAACGTTGAAAACAAGTTGAACAAGAGAAGATGGATGCTTTGAACAACAACAGCTAAAGCAAAAGTAGATGGAGAAGAGATGGAGAAAAAGCGAGATGAAGATGAAGATTAGGGCATACACAGAAACGAAACCAACCTTGGGAAATTGAGGCAGTCTAGTCTTTGAAAGAGAGTTCTTTCTTTCTGGGGGAGAAAAGAGGAGAGAAATGAGGTGTTTTTGAGCACTACTTACTGTTTTCGACTAGAGAGAGAGGGGGAGAAAAACAGCACCACCCACTCACACATCAAAGGGCATCAGGTTCTTCTCTCCACAAAAAAGCAAGTTTGTACCATTAATCACCACGATTCACCCCAAACTGTGAATATGCGTTTAAGACTATGCGTTTGAAAACAAAAAAAAAAAAAAAAAAAAAAAAGAGAGAGAGAGTGTTGTGTATGTTTTTTTCTTATTGCAAAAATACACAAAGCTGTCCTATCCTATACCTACCCTACAATCCTTCATTTTCTTCCTTTCTTTATTCTTGATTTTTTAATACCAATCCATTGCTCAAATGTCAAATGTCGGTTTTAGTCACCTTCTTTTCTGCAAATTCCAATCGCTAACAAAGTAGAAACCCATGTTGCCCGCTACACGACAAACTCCTTGCTGTTTTCTTTTCACAATTAATATATGCATCACCATCCAAGCCCAGCCCAGCCCACCCCAAGTCCCCAACGCCATAGAAAAATCAAATTGGGTTTCTTACCCAATCAAAAAAATAAAAAATCACCATTTTCTTATTCTTTTCCTTTTGACAGGAAGGGAAAATGATAAATTTGACAAAATTATTCAACTTCTCTGCGATTTGCTCACACAAACACTAGCCACTGCCTTCCCTACTCAACTAGTTTTGTTTTGAACTAGCAAATTTGATTTTCGGTCTTTAAATAATATAATACCGAGTCGAGTTGAAGCTAAAAAATAAAAATGCTTGATTGAACTAGCAATGCTTGGTGCCAAAAAAAAAAAAAACTAGCAATGCTAAAAACTGGGTTTTGAGCAATTAAATCACGGAAATCGGGAAATTATATTCAATTCATGGTTCATGGGCTTCATGCATCTACTACACTAAGGAAAAAAAAAAAAAGAAAAAAAGAAAACCCCACTTCCCAATTCCATTCAGGAAAATGACCTTATTGGTGGTATTTCTTTTTGGTGAACTCCCAACGTCCTCTCATCCCGAAACATTTCTAAAATTAAACGGTGACTTCAGCCGATGCTCCCTCAAAAAAAAGTCAGATCAATTAAAGGCTTTGGCCCAATCTGTGCTTCTGCATATCAGCTAAAAATGCTTCACTCAAGTTTAGCCCAAACTACAAAATCCAAATTTTTTAAAAAAATAATCTGTTCTTTTCATTTTCAATATGGCCCCCAATTTATGAATTATTTTGTTTCACGATTCACCTAGGCGGAATTTATTACCCATCACAATTCCCTGAAACATCCCAAGGGGAAGGGAGAGGAGGGGCGGGTGCTACAATTAATTCAGATTCGAATGTGAAAAAGGAAAAAAGGTTGTGGATACTCGATATTGCTTGTGATCTGAGCGAAACACAAACAATTTCTTCTTTCTTGGAAATAAATCAACAAAGGATTGTGTATTGCAAACAGGAATGGATGGGAAATAGCAAATTCGAGAGGAAATGACGGGTGGAGGAGAATACAGCGATCAGAGGTACCTGCTGCGATCCAACGGCCATAACGATGAAGAAGATGGTGATGGCGAGAAAGATGAAGATGACGTGGAATCTCAAATGAGCAGCAGCAGCAGCAGCAATAAAAACAACTCCTTGAAAGATCTGTTTAAGCATTTGGACAGGGGCTTTTCCTCCAGGCGCCTCAGCTTCAAAAGACCCGACAGAGACCGCTCCTCACCCCCCTCCTTAGATCACCGCCAGCATCACCTGGTGGATGCCGCTGATGCACTGGGAGATAGCGCCCCTCCCGAATGGGCCTTGCTGCTTATAGGTTGCTTGCTTGGTGTCGCTTCCGGTCTTTTTGTCGCCGCCTTCAACAAAGGAGTACGTTCGTTCTTCTTATTTTTGTCTGGTTTTCTTTTAAATTTCGTATTTTTCTCTTTTCTTCTTAGATCTCCTCAGCTTGTCCATGGTATTTGGTCCACCCTCACACTCTTGTAATGCTTTCATTATCGTCCTTTTATTCTTCTTCCAATGTTGTTATTTTCCTTTTCTACTTACAGCTTAGACAGCAGCAATGATTACTTACAGTTTTGCTAGGTTGAGGTTTATTGAAAACCTTACTACTATTAATGTATTGTTGACACAAATATTTCAACAATACATCTTCGAAACTCTGTTCACCTCTTTCTCAGCCAATGTTGACTCCTTTGTTCCCTTTCTACTTGTTTCCCTTGCGTAAATTGTTTTTACTCTAGCTATTAGATATCAATTGTAACTTTGTATGCTATAGTTTGTCAAAGTAGCCCAGTCCATACATGATAACTATTTTGTTCAATATTGCTTCAGTTTCTCTAATTGCTTTTTATTGATACTTGCTACCACTCATCTAGGTTCATGTCATACATGAATGGGCATGGGCTGGGACTCCAAATGAGGGTGCTGCATGGCTTCGTTTGCAGAGACTGGCTGACACTTGGCATCGCATTCTTCTGATACCAGTCACCGGAGGGGTCATTGTTGGAATGATGCATGGTTTACTTGAGATATTGAGCCAAATAAGGCAATCCAGTTCTTCTCAACAACAGGGTTTTGATTTGGTTGCTGGGGTCTTCCCCACAATAAAGGCTATCCAGGCTGCCGTAACTTTAGGTACCGGCTGTTCTTTGGGTCCTGAAGGCCCCAGTGTTGATATTGGAAAATCATGTGCCAATGGATTCTCATTAATGATGGAAAACAACAGAGAAAGGAAGATTGCTCTTGTGGCTGCTGGAGCAGCATCCGGGATTGCTTCAGGTATGTAGATTGTTGTTACAAGTTCGTGATTTTAATTTGAGGTTTATTTGGCTTAAAATTTTTGCTTAGGCTTAAATCCCTTTACAGCACATGAATTATTTAACATAACCCCTTAAGCCCCAAAACTTTTACGCGCAATCAAATAAGCCCCTGTGAACTTTGATTTACACCCAAATAGGCCCTAAATGTGACTAAAATTGGTCATATAATCTGTTGGAGATTAACAGTTTTCTGGCATGGAATCTGACCAATTTTGTCAATTGAGGACCTAATGGAGTGTAAATTGAAGTTCAATGGTTTATTTGATTGCAATGCAAGTTTTGGGGCTCAATTGATTATATTGAATTAATTAAGAGGGTTTTTTGGTATGTTAGTTTTTGCTTATTGATGAGAATACATCATACCTTGGCCATTAATGTCCATGGGAGATTGGACCCTTTTTTCTTATGTTTTCCTTTCTTTGTACACCCTTATTCATATTTAACAAAACCGCTGAAAGTACTACCTGTCCAGTCAAGTTCATTTAACTGGTCATTTACATTTCTTATTTATATGGTGAGCAGACATGAAATCTCTGCGTACACTGAAAACCTACATGTCAATGTGATCTTGATATTGTTAGTGTAGGTACTGCATTCATGTGGGGATACTTAACTGTTAGATTATGAATGTATGCCATGCTTAGGGAGCTAATAAATAGTAACCCTTTTTAAGGGTACTTTAGTTAAATTAATGTTCAACAAAGTTAACAAGTCTAGGGAAAGGTATTCCCGCAATATTTGCAATAATTAGGTCATAAACAAATTCTGGCATTACATCTAAAGATCTCCCTTTGTTAGCCAGTGCATCTGCAACTTTGTTTTCTTCACTATAGCATTGTGATATCCTCACATTGCAAAGCTTTGCAAAAGACACCTGCAATGAAAAATGATATCCCCCAGTGGTCAAATAGATCTATCAGCCTTACCAAGCAGATTAATAACAAGTTTAGCATCAAAAGAAACATCCGAACTCTGGATTCCCCTCGATTGAGCAGCCATTAAACCATCTCTTAAACCCCATAATTCAGCTTGAAGGCTAGTTGTGTAGCCAATATTTCTTGAATAACCAACAATCCATTGACCACATGCATCTCTGATAATTCCTCCAGATCCCAGCTCCAGGATGACCTTATACTAGAACCATCTGAGTTTAACTTAAACCAGCCTTGCATAGGGGTACTCCAAGAAACAAGAATCTCATTCCTCTTAAAGCAGGGAGTGATGCAACATGCAAGGTGGTACAACTCCAGAGTCCAGAGCAAGATTAACAGCAGAATTGTGAACAAGCTCAGAAAGAATGGTATTGCCTTGAAAATCCTAGCATTCCTAGCTTTCCTAGCTTTCCAAATGACCAACAAAAATAATCAAAGACAACAGACCAAGGAATGCCTTTGTATGCAGAAGAAGAAGAAGAAGAAGAAGAAGAAAGATTAAGAGCAATCCAATCTTTAACACAGGAGGACGAGAAGAAATCATTCGGCAATGATTGAAAAGGTGCCAAACCCAAAGAGGCAACAAACTGCAGTCTCTAGGGAAATAAATAGTAACTAGTTTCTTAACTGTCCAGGGTATGATGTCATTTAAAGGATGACATTACTGTATGATAATGGGCTAGGCTTTGATCTATTCATAGCTACTAAATTCTTATCATTTAGTCTGATTACTGCCTAGGCACTTTATTCCCTATATTATATGAAGCAAATCTGGATATTATGATTCAGTAGAGGCCAATTTCTTTTATTTAAGCAAAAGAAGCTCTAGTTGGTCACCTCTCCCATCCCAACCGCAAAAACAGATACAGTGTTTTCTGGAGCAGGCTATCTTTTCTTTGGCCAAATTGAGTATGCTAATCCAAACATTTGTGAACTCTCTTTTCTTTGATTAATTGAGGTTTTAGTTTTCCTTCCTGATCTATCTCTTTCCATCTTTCAGGTTTTAATGCTGCTGTCGCTGGTTGCTTTTTTGCTATTGAAACTGTTTTAAGACCTCTTCGTGCTGAAAACTCACCTCCGTTTACAACCGCAATGATAATTTTAGCTTCTGTTATCTCATCTACCGTATCAAATGCTTTACTTGGGACAGAATCAACCTTCACCGTGCCATCATATGATTTGAAATCTGCTGCTGGTATTTCACCTTCCCACAGTGAATTTCTTTCTATTATTAGGTTGGCATTTTGATGCTTGTATGCATTTGTCTAAGCTTCTTAATGTGATTACAGCTACTGATATTTCCTTTAACTAGTAATGCGTTGTTCAATCAGGAGATTGATGAATGTGCCCATTCATCTGCATTTAAACCTTGCTTGTATCCATGATTAAGAATTTCAGAACTTTATGTTTTGAAAGCATGCCATCCTTATTGATATTATAATTATTATAACATTCAAAGGGCTCGTTTTTCCATTTCAATATTTGACAGTGAGTGGCCAAATAGAGTTTCATTTTAGTATGTATTATTGTTCCCAAAGGCATAGAGTAGTTTGGCTTTTCTACCTTAATAGGTAAAGCAAGCTTCATGCTAAGGAAGGATGCAATTAAGAATGACTGCATATAAGCAAAAAGTGGCGATACTTACAATATTTATTTTATTTTTTCTTGCAGAGCTACCTTTGTATCTAATTTTGGGAATGCTATGTGGTGTTGTGAGTGTAGTCTTCACTCGCTTGGTTTCTTGGTTCACAAAGACTTTTGAGTTTATCAAGGAGAAGTTTAGACTTCCTGCTGTTATTTGTCCTGCTTTAGGTGGTTTGGGAGCTGGAATAATAGCTCTTAAGTATCCTGGAATTCTATACTGGGGCTTTACAAATGTTAATGAAATCCTACATACTGGGAAGACCGCATCAGCTCCCGGAATCTGGTTGCTAACCCAACTAGCAGCTGCCAAGGTTGTTGCCACTGCTTTGTGTAAAGGCTCTGGGCTTGTAGGCGGCCTTTATGCACCAAGCTTGATGATTGGTGCTGCTGTTGGTGCTGTATTTGGAGGTTCAGCTGCTGAAGTTATTAATTCAGCAATTCCAGGAAATGCTGCTGTTGCGCAGCCACAAGCATATGCACTGGTAATTTTTTCCTGGGGTGTTATTGCACACGTCTCTGGAACTTGGAAAATTAGTGTACAATTTTATGTAAATCAGCTGATTTTAATATGGTCAAGCTTCTACTTTAGGTTGGAATGGCTGCTACTTTAGCTTCAGTTTGTTCAGTACCCCTGACATCAGTTCTACTTCTCTTCGAGCTGACAAAAGATTACAGGATATTACTTCCTCTAATGGTAATTCTTTTCATAATCTTGCTTTCCTTTATATCTTCCCTGAAATAATATAGAGAACAGGCGAGTCGGTTGCATTGCTTGCATATACTCTTTTTAGTTTCTTTCATAGTCGTCCCAGTTTCTTCCTGCAAAATATAAAAAGTAAGAAAAACCTTGTTTAAGTGCAGTCCAACTTTACTGGGATTAAGTCATCTATAAGTCTTTAAGGGATTTTCTTCTTTTGGTGCAAAGCACTTTGCTGCTTTGCTTCATTTTTGAGTAATTTCTTTGGGCATCATGTGTTGGGTTGGGACATTGTCTAAGAATTTCCACTTGATTATAATTTTGTTTCCTTCTTTCTCAATTTGGAAACAAAGGGGGCTGTTGGATTGGCGATATGGGTTCCTTCTGTGACAAACCAGAACAAGGAGACAGAAACATCTGATATGAGGAATTCAGCTAGAGGATATTCTTCCCTCTCTGCTGCTGAGGAGCTCTATGTCTTAGAAAAGGCTGCTGACCATGAAGCAATTGATGAAGATATGCTTCTCGAAGATCTTAGGGTAATTTTCTTTGTTTCAGAAAAGATTTTCAATATGGTCAAGTTTGTTTAAATCATCACTTAGCATGTAACTGATTTTATCTGCATCCTTGCTTGTTAGGTTTCAAAGGCCATGTCAAAGAAGTATTTAAAGGTATCAATGGCCGTTACTTTAAAAGAAGCAATGAAATGCATGCATGACAGCCATCAGAATTGTGTGCTTGTTGTTGATGAAGATGACTTTCTTGAGGGGATTCTCACATATGGGGATGTCAGACGGTATCTGTCTAAGAAGCCTAGTGATATTTCAAAGGGTGATTTAACAGCTGTAGATGTAATTGATACGATCTCTGTACCTCTCTCTCTCCCCCCCTCTCTCACATTTTGAATTACTCTTAAGTGAAATGAAATCTTTGTAGGCAAATACTTGTCTCATTTCCTCTATCTGCACTCGAGGGATAAGCTACCGTGGGCAAGAGCGTGGACTGTTAACCTGTTATCCAGACACAGATTTGGCAATTGCCAAGGAGTTGATGGAGGCCAAGGGCATAAAACAATTGCCCGTAGTGAAACGTGGTAGAGAACCCCACAGGGGAAGGAAGCGAAAAATAGTTGCTATTCTTCATTATGAATCAATCTGGAACTGTCTCAGGTTCTTATTTGTCTTCAATTTGTTGTACATGATATTATATTTCTGTTTCTTTTCCTTGTGTAGAAGATATTCTTATTACTGCTGTTATCTAGAATCGGGTGGGAGTTTGTTGTTTGGTGTCTGATTTTTATATTATCAAATTTTCAGCTACGAATTGATATTTGTCGTTGTCCATGCAGAGAGGAAATAAATCACAGAAAATCGGTCTATCAGCATAAAGAGAATAATATGGAGGTGATGGCAAATGGCGATTAATGCAGTGATGCGGTTGATTTTCTTTATCAAGATTGTAGCTACAACCTGCGACTTCATACATCAACTTAGAAGAGACCTAGGAAGTTGGGTACGCCTACTATAGAATTGGGTCTCCCCAAATTATGCATTGAGTTGGCATAACTCAATAAGGATTACTATAGCTTCTGCTAAGCTGGTATACCTGAGGATCCATAGGAAAATGCTTTGTAAATGTACTTTTACAGTAATAATAGTTCAATTATTAGAGGAAAAAGTGCAAATCAGTAGGCCTTTTTTTTTTTTAAAGAACTCCCTTTCTGAGAAATCAGAGAAGCAAATGGTACAGCTATTGACGTTTTGTGAGTAATGCTGGTTCAGACGGATAGTGTCTGGCTCAATTATTATATTGTAATACAACGATGTTTGACTTTTGACCTCATAAATGGCTAAATATTGGTCTTGGGTATATATAATGATGATATTTACTTATTTTCGTGCACTGTTGGCTGCTGGCTACACCTTACAACTCCATCCCCGTGTCGGCCTCTTAACTCTACTGGAGACAAAGTCGTACAAATATGAGCATCCTCTTCTCTTCTCGGCTTTGTTTTCCAAGAGTATTTTTATGTTCATTACCATCCTCGATCACCTTCCGACAATCTACTAACAGTTTTTTTCTCCCCGGCCAATCTACCCAATGCTGCACTTTCAATTTCCTACTATACTGCGCCATCCCCAGTGACAGTGGGATGCAAAAGAAATACCATCTCTCATGATTAACTTATGTTCAAGTAATCAAAAATGAGAAAAGAATAAGACCAAGCATTGATGAAATGCTCATTTATATATCGGAAACATAAATGCTTCTATTTTTCTTAGAACTGAAATATAAAATTATAAGGTAGAAAAAAGCGGAAAATTTACATCTGAGGTCCAAGAGGCAGCCTACTCATAATTTGCTGGTATACGGATGTGTTGTTCGATAGATTCAAACCAGGTTCTGACATTGGCTCCATCTTTGGTTCTCCTTTCGGTAATATGAAACCCATTTCATTAGTCTGGCGTTGCTGAGGCATGAATGGATGAACAGGAAGAACCGGCAGCTTGACTTGGCCGGGGCACAACCCAGCCATTGCCAAATTTGCCAAGCCTGATTGATTCATTCCAAATGAGAAGCCAGGAGATGGCCCAAGCTGATGCCTGCCAGGAAGAGTAAATGGACCAAATGATGCAGGTCCAACCATGTTGTTGTGAAGTTGTGATGGATCTGGCCTGTGGACATGAGTATGGACAGAGGAAGCAACCTGAGCAGTTACTGTGCTAGAGGTAGCAGAATTGGCATGACTGCTACTACGAGCAGCAGGAACATCATGATTATGCTTTCCTTCATAGGTAGTAATTACTGACTTAAGATCATGTGATGCCCTCTCCACATGCTTCCTCACTGTGCAGCCGGCACTAGTGCATTTATAGTAACTCCTGCATAAAAACAGTAACAAATTATGTTCTGCTTAATTTGGCAGCCGATAGGCAATAGCAGTAAACTGCTCTACAAATGGTAGAACATTAGTTGTTTTAAAGCAACCTTGGATTCGGATTTCCTTTTACTACTTTCTGGCCATACTTGCGCCACCTATACCCATCATCTAAGATATCCACCTCACTGGTTGTTTGGACCACAACCCTAGGCTCCCGAATAGCCCGTGTGGTTCCACTCATTTCTGATGCATAAGCTTCAATTTTCCTGGTATAAAAAATGAAAAACATTCACATGGTGACATAAAATAGTATTGTTATTCAAAAGATATTATCAGATTTAAACCTTCTCTTTGATTCAGATTCATCTCCTTCACCATCATAACCTAATGAAACACTGCCATGGGTTCCTTGATCATCTTCATCTTCATCATTAGAAAAGGTAGATGAGGCGTCCACTGCATCACCTGATTCAAAGTGAGTGCTATTTGGGGCCTGCCCACTGCCATACTCTTGACCAAGAGGTGTAGATGAGGTCACCTCAATACTGTCATGCCTCCAATCATGAGTAGTAGCAATTGCTCCCTTCTGTGCAGATGTCCATAGCGGATCACCATCAGCACCATTCTGAGGGCCAGTTTGTTCAGGAACTTCTAGTTTCATGTCTGTTACTGGGTTGGATGATCCAATGGCTGATCGGCGATTTGGTGGAGGCTTGGGATGGTTGTGGGCTCCCTTGTAAATGATCTCAGTTATGTGACCTTCATGAGAACGCTCCACTTTCTTCTTAACCTGACAGCTTGGATGTGTGCACTTGTAATAACTACGAGGATACTCACTGCCTTTAACTTGCTTTTGTCCATATTTTCGCCAATTATATCCATCCTCAGATGGTGCACCACCAACACCACCAGCCATGCAATCTCCACTGCCTCTTTGATCTCCTTCCTCATCCTGTGGCTCATCAAGAGGCAGTGGATGTTCAGCACTCCCACCAGCAGGATCAAAGACCCTTTGATCAGCAGAGTTGTTACTCCCAGAATCTTTTTCAGTTGATGATCTAGAGAAATCTGCATGAACGCCAAGCATGTTGCTGTTCTTAGAGTGGACTTTCACTGGGTCAACATTTTGAGATGGCAGAGAATTCTCAGACTGGACTGAAACCTCAATATTTAAATTAGAATGCTGAGGAAGACTGGCTGGAGTAATCTGCATTCAGAAGAACATCTAATAGTTACAAAAATAAATTTGGTCTACCCGTTTGAATTAGATAGAAGGTAAACTATTATTAATACTCAGTCCATTCCCTGTTCTTCCAGTGAGTAGGTTTTGAGTATTTGACTAATAACAAAAGTGGGAACAAACATGAGAACCATTGTGCTTTCTGAAGATAAACTTTTTATTCATTTAAATCTTTTTCCCTTTTTCTTCCTCAGTTTGTCCTAAACAAATTTCCGCAAGCATACTTACTCTGTTCATAGCACCAAGGAGAAAAGAGGAATTCTCTTCTGCAACAGGTTTGAATGCAAATGATGGTGGATTGATGTCCTCAAAATAGTTATCTTTGCTTTTATCAGGGGACTCTGAGGTAAAGCTCCTACCACCATTAGGAATAAAAGGAAATTTTCCAGTAGTCGGGGATGGCTGTGCCTGCAGTGATACACGCTTAGAAATTTGTACAGAACAGCACTCAATAAACAGAAGAAAGGCATTAATGATAGTAAATAGTATATAATTTTAGATTGGTTTTCTGATAATGGTAATTCAATTCCTGAATTTAGTGAGCAACTTATATTGCATTTGTAATATGATTTCTTCAACTCCTTACAGGAGTATAAACTTCCTTGACCCTTGTGAGCTCAACAATTGATAGTCGGGTGAGCTCAACAATTGATAGTCGGTACCATTGATACTTAATCCAAAAGGCAAGAATAATAATAGGAGGGTACCAAATATTGAATTAGTGAACTTACCAACGAATTTGAAACAAAAACTGGAGATTCTAGCAGTGTTGTTGGGCTAAGGCCTGGAGGTATTGTCAAGTAAGGAGAACCATTTCCAGAAACTGAAAGGTCAGAAGGCCTGATACTTTCAGTATTCAGTCTTGGAGCATTAAATCCAGCTCTGGCTGCCATCCTTTCCACCAGACCTCCTCGTGAACTTGGTTTTTGCTCAGAAATCAACCCTAATTCATTCAATTGTTCACAACCTTGGTGAACAACCTTTTTGTCACCATTCTCTGCTGTCATCATCCCTCGAGATCCCAGACATAGTCCTTCAGTTTTATTTT
Organism: Corchorus capsularis; assembly: GCA_001974805.1. NCBI lineage: Eukaryota > Viridiplantae > Streptophyta > Magnoliopsida > Malvales > Malvaceae > Corchorus > Corchorus capsularis. The sequence goes on along the minus strand of AWWV01009825.1, from coordinate 25,252 downwards.
CCCCAGGAGTTTCAGAGACTGATTTTGAGCCATCATCATCACCTAACATAGCTGTGAAAATTGTTCTTGGACTGGGAGTAGGAGGTATCCAATCTCCTATGATAGCAACATTATCATCAACGCCCACCATAACAATTCTAAGACTTGGCCCAATCACACTTCCTTTTGAAATGAAGAATCCTGACAGATCAACAACAAAGGCAGTGCATGATGGCACAAAAGTGAGGTACGAAATAACTCTATAAAGGCAGAACAATAAGCATCTTTACTCTTTATAAAGCAAAATTGCCGTTTGCTCTGATTAGTTGAAAAAATGTAATTGTTTATCTGAAGGATCAAAGTTTATGAAGATTAGAACCTTTAGGGTTGAGCATTTCCCAATTGTTGAAAAATGTTGAGCATCACTTGTAATTTCTAAACCAAAAAAGAGTTGACGTTCAAACAATACAATTTATTTACAAGTGGGGTCTCTTTCTTTTGGCTACAATACAACAGCAAAAGGAAGATGCAAGTGAAAAGTGAAAGCATTTACTCAGCTTTACCAACATGATTCCAGAAATGAATAGGGGGTGTGTGTGTGTATGTGATTACTATGCGTCTTAAACTTCCTTTAACCAAACCAAAACGAGGGCGGAAAAACCAATTGGATTAATAAAATATTAATGTTATAGGACGGTAAGCAATTTGGATCATTGCAGGCTTGACGTAAAGAGTCCAAAAATAGTATCAAAGTTATGAGATTTGAAGCACGCATGAATTATAAAAAACTGCAAACAATTTGGTATCTTAAATTTGCAGTAAAGCTATGACATAATGACATTATATATATGAAGAATTCAAAAGAAGAAGAAGAGGAGGAGGAGGATTCAAATTGAGAAACAGGAAAAGTAAAGTTAAAGCTGACTTGAGAGAGAGAAACAAAACGATTACCTGATTGATTAAAGAGGCAAAGCTAATGGAGAAAGAGCAACCAGAAGCATGACCACCATTAGCACCAAAAAGAAGAGAAGACGAAATCCCCAACCTCTGATCAGATTTTCTCTCCTTCTGAATGGAAATGGAGATGAAAGCATCCAGCTTTCTTCATCTGGGTCTGAGAAAAAGGAAAAACATGTCTTTTATTTTATCTCTGTATTTTTTGTGTTTAGCTTTCTCTTTCCCTTTGCTTTGAGCCTAAATTGATCCGATATATGCTTTTTTCCCCCTTATATATGGAGAGAAAATTAGAGTATTATACTATGGATTCAGATGGAAGAAAAACTAGTAGAGTAAATTACATTACATAATAATAAAAGACGAAGAAAGGAAGAAAAGGAGATTGTTTTGCAATGGTGGTGGTGGACCTGGAATCTTTGAAGAATGAAAAGAAAGGAAAATTGAATTAAAGAGAGAGAGCAAACAAGGTGAAGAAAGAAAAGTTCACAGATTTATCTCTCGCATTGATTGATTGGATTCAATTGAATTTTCAATATTACTCTATTTGTAAATTAGTTATTACTACTAATCATTCTTGTTTTTGGACTGGGGCAGGGCAGGGCAGGCAGGCAGGGGTTTCTGTTGCTTTCACCCATTGGAACAGAAAATGACTAAATGGGGCCCTCTCTGCCTTAACCAATCTCTTCATGCCATGTGGCAGTAATGGTGATCTGCTACACATCTAATTGGCGATGGTGGGGAAGCACGGAGGACGCCAAAGCAGGAGATAATAATTGTGCCTTATTCAAATTAGAGAACGTATAGTAGGAGTATATTTTACTTTATTTATATTTATTTTTATTACTAAAATAAAATAAAATAAGTATTTTTATTTTTTTAGGAAAATAAATATATATATATATATATACTCCACTTATTGCTTTATTATTATTATTGCTTATATAATATTATTATGTGTAACGCTGGTGTGGCAAGTAAATTGTGTGCCTAACACCTGTACCCTAACAAAGTGAAGATGTTATAACCGCCTGTTGCCTGTTGGCAGGCCTTGACCCTCCTCACCTGCTTCTGCTTGCCTTCTCCTTTTCATTTGCTTCCACATTTCCACATTCCACATTCCTCTCCCCCCGGCCCTGATTGATTCCCTGTTTGTTGTTACTTGTTATGCATTGCAAATTGCAAATTGCAATTGCATGGCCCTTATTTTTCTTCACTAGTATTTGAATTTCTTTTTGGCTTACTTGCTCTTATTCAATGGAATGGAAACACCTGATTGACACGGACCGGCATCGGAGCTCCCAAGGATTAAAGATTAAATCTAAATGGCAGTGCCAGTGAACGACTAGTAATTTATTATTATTAATTTGTGATTAAGAGACAAGCTTATGCCAGCACCAAACTTGCTTCTATAACTTCTAAGAGATAGAGAGAGAATCATGGACCGTCTAATCTACGTAAAATGTTAAGATGAAAAATGACAAGAAAAAAGGGACCCTCTGTGCTTAAATCATTAATTTGGAACCGTGTTTCATGGGAGGATTAGTTTTCATTAAAAATTGTTAAAAAATAATAATCTCGCTCTCTAATTTATTCTCTCCTCTTGGAAGAGGATCCAATTCCAGTCTAATCTGCTACATGCTTGTCTACTTTTTGTTTTGGGTCATTAATATTTCATCTAGCTTTTGATAACAAGCTTTAACATATAGTATAAATTAAAATATAAACAATTATACTTTATATTATATATATAATATATGTTAAACATATCCTCTAAAAATATATATATACAGTGGCCGGAACCACTAAGAATTTTCAGACTAGTTTACATATATACATATATATATATATAATATATTTTGCCCCTAATTTTGGTTAAAGTTGCCTCCCCTCCCCCCCCCCCCCAAATTAAAGTTTTACCATCTGTATTAGCCTTTAATTTTTGCCCCCATTTTTTTCTATTTCTTATGCTCTTACAATTCTCTTTAATATAGTAATAATTTTTATGTACATATTTAATTTTAGTTTGGCCCTCCAATATTGAGATCATGCTCCGCCACTATATATATATATAGACACACACACACACACAATTAAACTCTACTAATAATATACGTATCCTATAATTTTTCATAATATTTTTTCATTTTGGATTCGAGTTTACACGTGAAGACCATAGAGAGGCGGCTTGTTGAATTTGGCCTTAAAAATAGGCCTATTGCAACTTTTGTTTTATTTTTTTTAGATCAATTGCAACTTTTATTTAAACACATAAGAGAACAAAATTTGAATAATTATCTTGATTCACATCAAAAGTTGATTGAGGTATTTAGTAAATTTGCTAGGTGTTAAAATTATATATAGTATAGTAGTACTAGTATAGATATGATATATGAGGAGGGTTCAACTGATACCTCATGTACTACGTAATAGCTTATATTCTCTTGTAGAATTTTATAATGTAATTTACAATTAATATTTTTAAAAACTAACCGGATTTGATATAATCTACTTATACATGCATATATATATATATAATCATGAACGTAAAAAGTGATCAATTCGGCATTTTTATCGTATCAATTGGTGAATACTCCAACCTTAGTATTGACATGGTGCTGATGTTGCCAAATTTCATCCAATTTTGGCAAACAAAAGAGTAGGGGTTAACGGTACATTAAAGATTAAACCATCTTGCAGACTTTTGCTGGCAAATAGAATTAAAGGCAAGATCACCGGGTATACAGGTAGCACCGAAAATTTGTTTGGAAGTGGGAAGAAAGTGCCAATTGGATGGATTGTGTACTTATTATATGAATAATATATATATATATATATATATATATATCCTATATCTCTGACTGGATTGTATATATAATATATATGATGATAATTACTATATATATATATATAATAATATATCAATATTGTTTAGCACTGTACTTGGAATATATTTAATTTTATTTGATCAACAAGGTTTGCATCTGTTAAAAAACTTAAGACCTGCGATTATTATATTATTATATAGTACTTAATATACTATTATATTAAACCAATTACAAATATTGCATGTGTAATAATAATTTCGTGGACTGTTCTGCACAAAAAAGAAAAATCGTGGAGTGGCTCCCCTCTCCACCAAACCTAAAATAAAGAAAAAGAAAAATAAAGCCAGTCCAAAAGAAAAGATATATACTACTTGCTAGTTTGACCGAGTCTTAGTCTCTTTTTGGTCTTTTTCCCACATTCCCCGATCCCCTCACATTGCATTTGCTGTTAACATATCATCATAGCCATAGGTTTCCTTTCCTAAGATCTCTAACTTTGCCAAAACACACAGAGTAGTAACTAGTAAGTAGTAAGCAGTACCATTTTTTTATTATTATTATTAAGGGTACGTAGAGATTGAAATACTACTAGCTAGCATCAACAGGCAGGCTTTTGCATTTTACTAATAATTATTTAGTAAGTATTTAGCGATAGATAGAGTAGGATATTTAATGGTGCAGCGCATGTCTCGGATTCACTCTTAATTTGCACTAGTAGAGGGAATCCGTTTCGGCCTCAAGGGGTCTCAACTCTCAAGAAAAGGGTGTAGCAGCGTGCATAGTAGAGAGACTGGCTCTGTTTGTTGGCAATCCAGGAAATCAACATGGGCTTGATTGGATTGGGCTCCTTAGTTTCAAAGTTGCCTTTTGTCCTTGTTAATGGCCTATTCTTGGAACATAGACTGGCTAATGTTCATGGCTTCATGTACTCAGATTTTAGGCATCTCAAATTCATCTGAAACCTGAAAGAGAGTTACGGTTGAATATATATATATATCTCACATTTGCGATTCTATATTCTATTAGGAGATCAGATCATATATACATTTATATATGCCGATTGCCTGTAATTTCAACTGCCAGCATGTATACTTTTGCAATAGCTGATAAAACGAAACTACATGCTAATTAATGATACAATTGTCCACTTTAGTACTATTAGTGCTCCTATTTAAACTTTACAAGATCGTCTAAATTTCTGACATTCTAACTACAGAAAAAACAACCCATCACAGATTAATAACAAACAAAAGAGTAGATATGAGTTAGCAAAACTGTGGCAGGAATGACAAAAAAAGAAAAAAAGAAGCAAAGTCTGCGTCTTGGGTGACACAGAGTGCTGATAGGAGAGAATTCCAAGTTACTCGGGTTTTATTTCAAAGCCCTGTACCTTGTTCACTCCCCCATATGTTTTCTAGGAACCTCTTTGTCTGATTCATTGTTTCTATTATTTACACTAAGCAAAAACTTAATACTAGGATCCAGTTTGCTGCTTTCATATTTGCAAAACTCAGCCTCATTACCTGCGCAATGGCAAGAAAAATTACCTTTCATTCCAATCAAAATTGGACCTACTTGCAAGGTTCTTCCTTCATGATTCTTCAATAACATTATTGTCTTTGAGTGAGAAACCGTCAAGGATATCACTCTCTGAATCAACTTGAAGCTCTTTGAACATTGCCATCACCTGTATCATGGTTGGACGGCGGAATGGCCTATCATCAAGGCACTCGAAGGCGATTTTCAAGTACTGTTGTAACTCTAGGGCACCAGATTTCTGTGTCATTAACTCAGGGTCCAATATCTCATCAATTCTCCTCTCTCTGTAAAGTTGCTTTGCCCACCCAACGAGGTTGTTGTCATCACCAAACTCAGATGGGTCTATAGGCCTCTTGCCTGACAGAAGTTCTAGCAGTATGACACCATAACTATAGACATCACCTTTTGTTGTACAGCGGAAGCTTTGATAGTACTCTGGGGGAACATATCCTGGTGTTCCCGCAAGTGTGCTCACACTAAGATGAGTATCAAGGGCATTAACTAATCTAGCCATGCCAAAATCAGAAACTCTAGCCTCAAAGTTTTCATCAAGGAGTACATTGCTAGATTTCATGTCCCTATGGATAATGTGGGGAATACAGCTATGGTGAAGGAATGCAAGACCTCTTGCTGACCCTATCGCAATCTTCTTTCTTGCTTCCCAGTCAAGCCTCGACCCTTTTCCTTTGGCCTTGTCATGAAGAACAGACTCGAGACTTCCCCATTTCATGTACTCATACACAAGAAGCCTTTCCTCCCCAACCTTGCAGTAACCCAGCAAAGGAACCAAGTTCCGGTGTTTGATCTTCCCAATAGTTTCCATTTCAGCCATAAACTCCCTGTCTCCCTGTCCTGTGATATGAATTAGCTTTTTTATTGCAACTAGGCAGCCATCTCTCAGTTGTGCTTTGTAAACCTCACCAAACCCTCCAGACCCTATCAAACTTTCTGCGCTAAAACCATTAGTAGCTTCAAGCAGATGGGCAAAGGTCAACTTTCGTAGAGGTTTCTCAAAAGTGGCAATGTTGATGCTCAACGGCTCAGGGACACTCGAGAGTTTCCAGATACTGCTACCTGAAGTGGGTAGGCTTTCAATGTATTTCTCCCTCTTTTCTTCCTTAAGATGTTGTTTCTTCAATCGATAAAGAGCACATATAAATCCAAGAATGCATAAAAGAGAAAATGTAATGCCAACCACCATCCCAACTGCCATAGATGGCCTCTTATTCTGGGAGTGAAGGTTTGTTGAATGCCCTCCAAAGCCACAAGGGGGTAAAGGAACCCCGCAAAGTCCAGAATTGTTTTCATATCTAGATGCTGGGAAAGTGGTCAGCTGACCTCCAGTAGGGATTGGACCAGTGAGTTTGTTGTTGGACACATCAAGGTCACTAAGAAAAGTGAGAGTCCCTAGTGAACCTGGCAGATATCCTTGGAGGTCATTATGAGAGAGATCCAAGACACCAATAGCTTTTAAACCGCCAAAACTGTCTGGAATATGACCCATAAGCTTATTATGTCCCAAATTCAAGACCTGAAGATAGCTCATTGCCCCCAAATTGTCAGGAATACTACCTTCCAAATTATTATAAGAGACATCAAGGTAGATCATGCTGCCATTATTGGCAAAGGTATACACTGTCATGCCAGAGTAAATTCTTGTTGATGAGCAAGAGTGAACCATGGGAAAACTTTCAAGCCTCTCTGCCCTTATTCCCTCAAACTCCACTAAACCTCCGGCACCTCTACAAGCTGTTCCACCCTCATTTCTTACAAAAGCAAATTGCTTCCCAGAAACGATTCCAGGCATGACTAAGCTAGCTTGGTTTGCAAGCTCGGGTGGAAGAACACCACTGATGTCATTGCTATTTAAATCCAGCCAAATGAGGCTCTGGCATTTTCCAAGCTCTGGTGGAATCTGTCCAGTCAGAGAGTTGTTACCAAGTTGCAAGATAGCAAGTTTAAGAAGATTTCCAATACCTGGAGGGATTTCTCCTGTAAGGTGATTGCTAGAAAGCGACACCCATATCATATTACTACACTTGGCAATGGACTGTGGAATGCTCCCGGTGATGAGATTATTGTTGAGAATCAAGGTCTCCAGGTTTCCTCCATCGACACAAATGCCTTCTGGGATCTCACCGGTGAGGTTATTTGCCCACATAACCAGGTCAGAAAGATTTGGTAACTTCCAAATATCCAAGGGAATAGGGCCACTCAAGCTGTTGAAACTAAGATCAAGCGTTCTTAACCTCTTACAGTTTCCAAGCTCCACAGGCACACTCCCGGAGAGGTAATTGTTGGCTAAAAGAATCTTTGCCAAAGGTGAGGTTGAAGAGCACAATCCTGCAGGGACATTTCCTGTAAAGCCATTGGAGCTAAGGTCGAGTACTTGAAGTTGAGTACAATTGGCGAGAGACAAGGGCACAAAACCAGAAATATTGTTGAATGCTACATAAAGATATCTCAAACTTGGGAGAGTGCTGACAACTTTATCGAGGAAATCTCCTGAAAGTAGATTGTTCGCCAGATTCAGAACTTGCAAAGAAGAGCATGATGTAAAAGCTTGAGGCAGTCCACCTGTGAGTTTGTTAGATGACAGATCAAGCTCTTGGAGAGTTCCACAAGCCTGTCCCAGCTCACTTGGGATTCCACCAGTAAACTGATTATGAGACAAAGATAGACGCATCAAATTCTTGAAATTTCCAAACAAGCCACCTGGAATCTTGCCCTCCAGTCCAATATGGGATAAGTCAAGCACCTCAAGAAGGTGACAGTTTCTTAGGCTAGTGGGGAAGGCAGAGTCAAGAAGGCTATTATGAGACAAGCTGAGCCAGGTAAGGTTAATGCATTGCCCAAAATTTAGGCTAGAGAAGTTGCCAGAGAAGTTGTTGTGGGAGAGGTCTAGATGCTTGAGAGAAACCAGAGAATCGGGCATGAAACTTGATGGTATCGATCCAGAAAAGAAATTGTACGAGAGATCAAGAACAATTAAATTTTTGCAAGACAGGGGAGCGACACCAAGTTTTCCCGTGAGCTTATTATCTGAAAAGTTGAGCAGATTCAAATTCTGACAGTTTGAGAGGGAGTAATTCAATAGGGCAGAATCGGAAATACGATTACGAGAGACGTCAAGCTGCAGCAAAGAAGGACTAAAGGTAAGACTACCCCCAGGAATTGAATTGCGGGAAAGGTTAACATAAACTAGACTATTACAGGCGGAGAAGAAGGATTGTGGCGGAAGGGGGTTTGAGATGATGTTGGAGGACAAGTCAAGAGTTTCAAGGTTGCATGAGACAGCAGTGGAGGCAGAAAGATCAGCAGCAGAAAATGAATTTCCTCGCAAATATAGATAACGGAGAGTAGACAAGGCTGTTAGGTTAGGAAGGTGCAGGGCACCAACAAGGCCTGCATAACTGAGGTTCAGAGCAACAACACGGCCATCAAGAGAGCAGGAGACCCCAAGCCATGAGCAAGGGGTGGGAGAATCATGGGTCCAGTTGGCTAAGGCGCCGTGAGGATCAGATGTTACGGAGAAGCCCTTAAAAGCCATCAACTTCATCACATCATCATTACTTTGCTTTTGGCTTTGGCCTGAAAGCAGTTGTCTGGCATCCGCCCACATGACGAGATGGTGGAACAGAAGCAGCAAAAATAAACCAAATATTCCAATCAACCCTTGACCTTGTTCTTGCGACGATAAGCATACCATTACTCTCCATATCTTTTTCATATTTTCCTTTCTTGGCTTTTACCCCACCGACCGGGAATGTTACTTCCCCCCTCATGGGCTCAGATTTACATATAAATCTGGATGGGCGGGGCGTCAAACTACTTTTAGACTTTAGTCTGTCAGTCCAAACATACACGAAGCAGTCATAGAATGCGTGGGGTGGGGGGGCAATTTCTGGATGAAGACAGCAGACTTGTCTTCACACCACTTTTAGATCTCTTGCCAGTCCAATTTCTCCAAACATTTCTTAATGGCAGATAGCAGTTGACTTGGAAAGCTGGAAGGAAGCAGATAAGAGAAGAGAAAGGAATATCAGATAGCAAGAGTTAAAACGAAAAAAGGGGTGGGAACTGGGAATCAATCACCATCAAAGACATGATAACATGGCATGCAGAAGTAGTATTAAAGGGGAGTGCAGTAGAAATAGAAGATGAAATTGAGCAGTGCTAACCAATTAGGCTAAGGTAGCAGTAAGATTTCTTTTTAAAAGAAAAAAGAAAAAAGAAAGAAAAAAACATACAAGTACCTGGAAGCTGCAGGAAGGTAGGATGTAACGAGGAGGGGAAAGTGAGGTCCAAATCAGAGTCTGTTAAGGAAACAGACGGTGGGTACGATGTTCAGAGATGTCGGCCCCAGCCCAGAACTCATCAATCAGATTCAAAACAACCAAGTAGTTGCAGTAGAAACAATTTTTAGAATCCACGATGGGGTATGGACATATGGTCTTAGACAATAGACATGAAAGGGAATAAGAAACAAGAAAGAAGCATTTGCAGGAAATTGTGAAAGCGCAGCAGGCTGAGGCAGCTACTTTGTTGAAAGTTGAAACCTGAGGGAGAAAATTGGTACTCCGACTATACTATAAAATAAAATTAATATATTCCACAAACACCGAGTTAAGTAAAGTTGGCATTGGCAATGGCGAAAGTGGTTCTACAGCTACAGAGAAAGAATAGAATATAAGTGAGAACAAGTTGAATTGAAGGAAGGCCGGGTTGAGTAATTTGTGGCATTGAATTAGTGGGTGATGCCTCCTGTTCCTATTTGGGCATTTTTCTTTTCCTTGGACGGGCCCAGTCAAACTTTTGATTCTCCCAAACTCTGCCTTTTTCTCACCCTTGGCCCTTGGGCGGGCCTCCCTCCTCCGCACCGCACGCACGTATCTCTTTCTCATTCCTTTTTATATTTTTCTTTGGATTATCTTTGCCTCTTTCTTATTCTTCATAAAATAATGAATTACTCCTCTGGAAAAAAAAAAAAGAAAAAGAAAAAAGAAAGAAGAAAGAAGAGTAGAACACTCCTATACAAATGTAATTAAGCTCCCTATCTCTTGAAGTGAATTAGTAAGGTTATCAAATTATTAACCCAAAGTTTTTTTCCCAAATAAAATAATTAAATAAATAAAAATAATAATACTAATAATACATTACACATTATACATGTTTGTTAGTTTGGGTCAATGGGACTGGCATTAATATTTAATGAGAGGTTGTGAACCATTAGTGATTAGCCTGCACTTAATTTTCGTATCATTGATTATTGAAAGAACTGTATAAGTATAAGAATAACAATAACAATAAAAATAAAAATAAAAAAGATAGAAGGAATATATTATAATACAAACCATGAGAATCCATGGGTGTAAATGTAAATTAGTATACTCCTAATATTATTATGGAGTATATAGTATCAAATATAATAATACTATTTCTTCAAAAAGAAATCTGAATTGCTAAACACCGCACTATTTTTGTTATTTATCGTCCCACTTTTTATACTTTTGACTTTTGTTCATATTTTTTCAACTTTCTAACTCTAAATTTTTTAAAACATTCAAACAACCTTCAAATTAAAATCTTTACTAGTATGAAAATCTTTATGAAATAAATGTTGTTATTTTGTAAATCTAAGTTTTTTTTTTTACTAAAATTGCTCATGCCGCCCCAGGGGGATGACATGCCATGGCTAGGCCGTCCCCCTGGAGCGGCTGAGCCATGGCCAAGCCGCCTCCCTGGGGCGGCACCGGGACTAAACCCATTTTAAAAAAAAAATAGCTAATTTTTTTTATTTATTTTTTTAAAATAGCCTTATCGTCCTAGTGAGGCGACTAGTCGTGGTAGAGCCGTCTCAATGGGGTGGCTCCGCCGTGGCAGAACCGCCCTAGTGGGAGGAGACTCCGCCGTGGCTAAGGGTAAAAATTGAAAAAGTGGCAAAGATCAAAAGGCAAAAGTTTAAAAAGTGAGACGATAAATAGTAAAAATAGGACTGTATTTAATAACCCAAAAGAAATAGTACTATATATATAATAATAATAATATAAATATATAAATAAATAAATATACTTCAATAATAATGGGAAAAGAGAAGAGACAATAGTTTCTCAAAGAAAAAAACTGAAAAGATGGTGTAAGTTGTAAGGCGCGGGGCGCGGGGTCTAGGATTTTGGAGCACTTTTGGTTTATATATACATCTCGTCTCGTAATAATAATGTTAATAATAATAATGGCGTGGCACTATCTGCCAAATTTAAATGAAAGGGAGGAAAATGAAATTTGCTAAGTGTTGCATTTTTTTGTCAGTTCGTAGTGTACGACACACGAGCGCGCTGCGCGCACCCCATTCGCAAGGGTCAAGGACTCCTCTCTCTCTCTCTCGCTTTTTTTTAATTTCCTTTTTTCTTGAAAAGAAAATACTTTTATCTTATTTTAGTTTAGGGTTCCTGGCATTTTATTTTATTTTCGTCTCATGTGTGACGTGTAGCATAAATTTATCAATCGATGGATAAGTTTTAAAATTTAAGATTTGTATTGAGAATTTGAGATAGGATTTCAATTATTATACTAATAATTAACTAATTAGTATTAGAATTAGTATATATATATATATATATATCATTATCATACCACCAAGAAGGAAAAAAAATGATGATTGGAGGATATATTGTAGCCAACGATTCTTGTTAGTTTTTTTTCGTACTCATGAATATGATATTGAAATGAGTTACTTTTCCATAGTCCCACCCGTCCATCCCAGGATTCGAATCCGGAACCTCCCACAAAAAGTCTCAAGTTTTAACCACTGGGATGTCCCTTTACGGATAACAATTCTTGTTAATAGATGATCTATAAGTACTACTGTACATTTTCATAAATTTTCTCTTAAACTTGTGGCATGTCTTGTAGGGCTTGACCCTACACTACCATTGCAGCAGCCTCCACCCATCTAAACATTTTTTTCAGAGGATATACTAGCTAGGAGTAGTAACTGGTAATTATGAATGGTTATTCTTTCAAAATAGGAAGAAAAAGTGGGTTCTTAATGCAAAACAGCAGTGGCAACTGGCAAGTTGATCAGCATGTGAATCGATGAATATATTATATTTTTATATATATATGATATGGTATAATATAATATATAAATATATAAACCAAAATAAAAGAGAGATTGATGAATGATGAGTAAAATTTTACAGGAAAACAGCGGAATCCTCGCAAAGAAACAAGGCTATTGTCTGGACCCAGTGGACCTTTTTTTTTTTTTAAGTGAGTTAGGATTAGTAACATATAAGACAGAAGGTATTTAATTTTAGCATTTTGACTCAAATTCAAATTAGATTTGGATTAAGATGTTTTAGAGATAATAATTGGTAGAAAAATAAGAATTCTAATAGGAAAGATATTATTTGGAGGCTAAGTTTGTGCTAGTATAAATAGAGAGTTTCTCTGTAGTTTTTTTTTTTTAACTTTATAGGATTTTATATGCTTAGAGAAAAGATGTAGTTTAAGGGTTAGATTTGGGTGGAGACACCCCATAGGACAAATGTGTATGTGATTGTTTGGTTTGATGTTTGGTTTTGGTTGATGTGATGATTGTTTTATTGTTTTATAGAGACCTGCTTAAGACTGGTTGGGTTTGGTTTATGATTGATTGTTAGATTGAGTTGAGAGATTGAATGTGAGTTATTGATAATGATCCGAGATGCAAGTTCAATGCCAAACCACATAAATTTTTATGTCTTGTGTGGACGATTTATTATTTTATTTGTTTCTACTTGCATGATTAATTTAATAGATTATAGTTTGGGATATCCGGGTTATAACACTCACTACGTCAGTATATATGAAAATAAAATAATTAAAATGTAGTTTGTAGCATTTTTTAAAAATGGGTAGTTTCTTTTAAATTATATAAATAAAATATAAATATTCTATTTATCCTCTAATTGATGGTTTTATTTAAGATGGGTAGTTTTTATTCTGTTTTGAATTTTTTTTTAAACTGAATTTGTCTCCGAATCAACTTATGAGACAAACTCAGGTTCTTACATTATAATTAATATCTATACTAATTATAAAGCCAAAACATGAGTCTGTCTCACGAGTTGAACAGTTCAGTTTTTTAAAAATTCAAAATAAAAAATAAAACTACCCATCTTAAATAAAACTACCAATTACAAGATAAATACAATATTTAAATTTTATTTATATCATTTTAAAAAAAACTGACATAAACTACAATAAAACTACCCATCTTAAATAAAACTACCAATTACAAGATAAATACAATATTTAAATTTTATTTATATCATTTTAAAAAAAAATCTGACATAAAGTACAATAAAATTATTTTACTTTCAAATACACTCACATAGTGAGTGCTCTGTGTCTTGTTATAATTAATATTGATTAATATTGATTTTGGTTTATTTCGTTATATGAAACTTTTTTTTATATAAAAAAGTGATTTTAGAACATAAGAATAGATATCGCCAAAAAGAAAAAAAAAAGAACATAAGAACATAAGAATAGACATACGCTGTCTTTAAAAATCCATTAAACATTTGTAGGCCTTAAAAAAATTTTAGCCCCAGGAAAAAAAGTTGATTAAAACTTTAAATTGAAAAATAAATGGGATTATGTACCAAAAAGTAAATGGAATTATTAATTTTTCAAACTTTTTGATATTTTCTCTTGTTTCAAATTTGTCAATATTTTGTACTCGCATTGTCTTTAGAAGTTGAAATACATAAATCACTTGAAATTAGGGGGAAATGAGTTCAATCAATGTTTTCTAAAATAATATTATAAATTCTAATTTTGTGTCCGAACTCCGGAGCCTATGGCAAATTGGTATTAGTTGTTTGGAATCGGTAGATGTTTTCCCTTTGAGAATTTCTAAATACCACCCCCTCTTGACACTTTTTCCATCTGTTTCATTTTGTAACCTTTCAAATCCTCTAAAATCATCTGAAATCTTTAAGTTAATCATCAACGAGGAATAGCCAAAGAACTCCGGAAATAGACGATAACATGAAAAAATGCAAATTTGGGGAGAGTTGGGGCTGATTCAAGGACGATAACATGGAAAAATGCAAATTTGGGGGAGAGTTGGGGCTGATGACTTGGATCAAATGCCCTTAAGGCTTAAACCCTATACCTAATCGAGTAAATTTAGAGTGATGATCTCATGGACTCAAGTTTATGGGAGTTACCACACAATCGAGACTAAATCGTACATATAATAACATATTCAAATGAATTTTAGCTTATGAAATATTATTTTAAATAAATTTTAGTTTGAAATGTGATTTATTTATTGAGGTTGAATTTTTTTTTTTTTTGAGAAAGGTAAAAGTTTAAAATAAAGTATAGTACCAAATGAAATCTTATTTTCATTCAATTAAATACGTTAATAATTAAGATGAAATTTTAACATAAAGATTAGTCTCAAATAATTGTTTATTTTATTTTATGGATAGATATGAAATTCCAAACCATTGATTATAAGATGTTTTTAGAATGAATATATTACTAGAACTTCCCGGCCGCGCTTCGCGTGCGGCTGTTTTATTGTATAAATTCTTTTAAGAAAATTCAGCTAAGAAATCAAATTTCGTTGTGAAATGATAACAAAACAAAGCAATGGAGTAAAATTGAAGCATGTAAAAGACAAGACAATAGAGAGACAATAGAATATGGAGAAGAAGAAAATACGAAGAATGGAAGAAATTGTTCTCATTCATTTTATTCCATAACAAAGTGAGTGACCTATTTATAGGCATATAGATACATCACCATAAATATAAGGGGATGAACTTAGCACATATGTATATGTGTATGAATAAACCAAATCATCAATCTTATCCATGCTTTAATTAGATTCATGAACATACACAACATACATGTATATTCATAATAAATTAATTTATAATTATTTGCTAATTTATTTTATATAGAAAGGGGGATGAATGTCTTTTAATTTTTACAAACTAAATGAATACAAATATAATAAACAAAACATTTAGAAAATTAACTATTGACACTTGTCAAAGAAACCAAATGCCAAGTGTTACTCAATGAGAATCTTGTACATAAAATTAATAGTAGGTTTAATTATGGATAATTATTTGATGCACTGACAGTGTAAATTTTAGACTTCACAATTATGTTGTGGAGTTGACACATATGTTTATTTTTTGAATTAATTAAATTTTAAATACTTCAATTTAACCCCTAAAAAACATATGTTACCCTTCAAAACCACTTGTGCAATCTACTAACATTGTATGGTATATAAACCTTAGTCTCCTCACGAACTCGAATACTCGATCATCACTCGTGAATTTAACAAAAAGCTATATACTGCATCCTAGTTCCTACCATCTTATGTGTACTTTTTAGACATTCGTGACAGCTAACAAAGGTTTGCGCCGTGCGGTGTGGGTTTTTAGAGCGGGAGAAAGAGGCAAAAACTCTAGAAAAGAAAATTCGACTAACATTATAATTTTGCTTTAAAAAACGGACGAAACTTTTTTAACAAAAAAAAGCCGAATCTTATGAGATCTACACAGTAATAATGAGATAGGTAGTTAGAGGTAGGAAATTGTAAATGTAATTAGCGGAAACTTATCTGCTTTCTGGGTCGGGGGGTCGTTCCTATCAGTCCTTTTCTTCCTAAAGGACCTACCAAGTACCAACCCATATTTGACTTCAAGAATTCAGGAAATTTGTGGTATATTGAAAAATAAGTAAGTAAACAATATTTAATGTTCTTCTGCCAAAAAAAAAAAACAATATTTAATGTTCTGGCCAAAAAATCAATATTTAATGTCTTTATTATTATTATAGTTTAATTTCTTAATGCTATAACTATTTGTTCCGGTTTTCAAAAAAAAAAAAAAACGAGAACATTCGTTTTCACTCAAACCCCTAGCTGTGGCCTGTGTGTACTAGGATTGTTATCCGGATTTTGATATATTTATGTTTTGGGAATGGTGGGATGTCTCTATTCTGTGAGAATGAGTACCAAATTTTTAGGAAATACATTAGTAATTTGAAATTTCATTATAATTAAAAATCTTGATGTATATTCAAATATCAAAAGAAAAATCACAAATACAAACCATGTCACTACTGTAACAAAGGTAACAAATTAACGAAACCCATATAAAGAATATAAAACTTATATGCGGTTCAAGTACGGTACATCTCTACCAACAGAGCTAACAAAGATTTGTGTTAGGCTATTTTTTTATTTTTTTGCTACTTAATTTGTTTTAGGCTACAGAAGTTAACAAAAAAAATCCTCTTTTTGCAGTAAACAAAGACCCTAACTCCTAAGTCGAGGTTTTGGCCAAAAAAAAAAGAAAGACCCTAAGTCGAGGCTATTTATCTGTATTGAAGCCCAGCCGGTGTGTAGGCAAGCCCCAAAAGAAATATTTTGGGCCCAAGAGATAAGTAGAGCTCTGAGCTAACGGTAGATAGCCCATTTATGTGTATTGGGTTATAGACAATGTGGGCTCAGTATCCAAAGGTTTAGTAGCAGCAGAGAGCCGGAGACGCTAACGACTGAAAAAAGAACCAAGTAGAAAACCAAATCGGCAGGATTGGGAAGATTGAAGGACCTATAAAAACGGCAGGCAAAGGCAGTTCCTGTGGTTAAATTTTTTGTACGCATCAAATCAAATTGAGAAGCAAAAAGCAAAGAATGGCGTCATCGTCGAGCAGCGGGCTAACGTTCAAGCTGCACCCGCTAGTAATTGTAAACATATCGGATCACTACACTCGGGTAAAGTCCCAGATGAACCCTCCCCCAACATCCTCATCTTCCTCCGCCGCCGCCAATAATAACAGCAGCAACGGCGTCGAACATCAAGCCCCTCGTGTCTACGGATGCGTCATAGGGGTCCAGAGGGGTCGCACCGTCGAGATCTTCAACAGCTTCGAGCTTCTCTATGATCCTTCCACCCATTCCCTCGACCGCTCCTTCCTTGAGAAGAAGCAAGAACTCTGTAATTTATGATTCTATTCCATTATTTTTATTGTTCCTTTTTTCCCCTTCTATACCTACGAATAATATCTGGTTTTCGATTATTTTTTTTAGATAAGAAGGTTTTCCCCAACTTTTATATACTTGGATGGTACTCCACTGGGGGCGACGCCCAAGAATCCGATATGCACATCCATAGAGCCGTACGTTTTCTTAACCATTCCTACCTTTCCGTTCTTGGGCTTGTCACTTTCTGAATTCTCTAGGTTTCTTGAATATACAGCATTGCTATGAAGCCTAAGTTTTCTGCTCATATTTCTTGGCTGTTGTTTGAGTTCTGAATTTTAAGTGCTTCTCTATTATGATGAATATAGTAATACTTTTTACCCCAAAATTACTTGCTTTTCCAGTTTAGTTAATAGCTTATGACTACCAAAGGAACCACGATACTACACTACTTGATTGCCTCTTCTTCCTTATGTAATAACATTTGAGTATCTCCTCTTGTTCGTGTCACAGTTGATGGATATTAATGAAAGCCCTCTCTATGTGCTTCTCAATCCTTCAATCAATCACGCACAAAAGGATCTGCCAGTAACCATTTATGAAAGCGGTAAGTGGCTCTAATCTAATCTATGCATATATTTTCTTATTTTGACTCTGAATTTTAATTTGGAGGTATCCTTTGTGATTCATTTGATCAAGTATTCTTTGTAAGTTCCTTCATTATTGTTGGAACATGCTTTGTGCACCAATAACATGATATTTTATACACTCTTGTAACTTGCTAATTTGGTCCTTGTGTGTTGATTTTTCCGCCCTTCAAATTAACTTGGGATTATTATTTATTCTCTTTCCTCGTAGGCCATAAGTATTTCTTAGCAATTAGCCAGTTATGGTGATCAGCCAACACCAATAACAATAATATATATTACCTATTGCTGGAAATCAATAGTTTGATGTAATAAGGACATGTACAAGCACACCTGCACACACAATCATTACTGATTGGCTGTTCTCTAGTTTTAGTTAATTATATAATATCCTTTTGCAGTTACTAATTATTCTTTTATATTTCTCTTGTTGATCATCACGAATTAAAAGAGCTGCACGTTATAGACGGGATTCCACAGCTTATTTTTGTTCGTTCTAGCTACACCATTGAGGTTCATACTTTTCATGCTCAGCTCTTCCTTTTTATTTCCCCATCAATGGTGTTGCTGAGATTGCTTTTTATTTTATTTTTTTCTGGATTTGACAGACGGTTGAAGCAGAAAGGATCTCAGTGGATCATGTTGCCCATCTAAAGCCATCTGATGGAGGTTCAGCAGCAACTCAATGTAAACCTGCTTGCTTCCTTTTGTTTTTCCTTGGATTTTCTATTATAAGTGTTGATCCTGTTGGATGGAGACCTTATTTTCTTTCTTTGATGATTATGGATGACTTGTTTTTGTTTGCGTGTTTTTCCTGCATTTAGTGGCTGCTCATCTTACTGGTATACATAGTGCCATCAAGATGTTGAATAGCAGAATCAGGGTGCTTCATCACTATCTTGTTGGAATGCAAAAAGGTATATAATAATCTAATACAAATTTAACATTTGGAATGTTTGTGAACATTTTAAAGGTTGTTTGAAACATTCTTTAAGGAACCTATAATTGTAGACTGTGGTGCATAGTGTAGATAAAAGCACCAGATATTGAAAATACATAAAATTAACCTTTTAAAGTTGTACTTTTCGAATTTTCCTAAGTTTTAGAGACTAGATTTATTAAATTGTCTCCCTTTTAAATTTTTTTACATATATTTATTGATTGTCCTTGTGAATCAGTGTTAATAGAAATTTTCCTCCATATTCAGGTGATATTCCTTGTGAAAATTCATTACTGAGGCAAGTATCAAGCCTCCTCAGAAGGTTACCTGCCATTGAATCAGAAAAATTTCAAGATGACTTTCTGATGGTGAGTTTTTCTCTTTTGGATCTGTTTGAGCAAGTGAATCATGTTTGTAATTTTGTGTGGCCAAAGCTAAGAATTAGCCAGAATACCACTTAACACAGTTAACTTAATAAAAAAGTAGACCTTTTTTCTATCTCTAGTTGGGGGGATGCCAGGATGATTTGGTTTTTTCTGGTCCATTTGTTGTAATGTTGTTATACCCATCACACAGGTTGTGTTTTAAATTGGAAATCCTCCCCTCAACTTGTTAAAGCCAATATACCAGTTTTGTGGCCACCAAATCCATTGGTGAAAATTCTCGAAAGACCAACCTCTCGAGTAAGTTTGTTGGATTTATGGGGTCTACTAAAAGTCTAAAACTGATTAATGCAGCTTGTTAAAAAGACTTGCCAAAGATGGTTGTTACCTTATTAGGCCATAGTGGGGAAATAAAAGATATATGTTCTGCTAGTTATAGCAAGGGGTATGTTAGAGGTATGGTGACCAAGGGTATGTTGGAAATAAAACTGGTAAACCTCTAAACTTCAAAAACCCACATGATCAGTTCCTGCTCAAGATGATTGTATTCTTTTGGATTGCTGAAATCTTTTTTTGAGGATTGGCCTATCTATTTTTTTGTGAGGAGATGAATTAAATGACTAAGATGAATTTTTCATCCTTTGATTGGTTTGTCACTTACATCTTTTTTTTTCCCCTCCCATTATTCACAGGAATATAATGATACGTTATTGATTACTTATCTTGCAATGTTCACTAACTGCTCAAGGTAAGGGTTATGTGTATTTTTTGTTCTTTTTTCTTTTTAAAGTTTGATGTTCGTGGAGAAAGGAAGTTATGTGATATTTTCTTTCATTTTGCTAAAATGATATCCTCCTCATTCACCTCTATTTTATATGTATATCTTTCGCAGCACAATGAATGAGCTAGTCGATAAATTCAACATTGCATATGATAGGCATAGTCGACGGGGTGGGCGGACAGCTTTCATCTGAATGTAATTTAAGTGACTCCTGGAGGCAGCACTGTTTTGTTATATTCTGTCCTGGATAGCACAGTAGTTGTGTTGGGAGAAATAGATGTAGAATTAGAAGTTATCACTTTTAATTGTTAGTACTATTTATAAGTATTTTGGATATTTGAATGGATAGATTGGTGCTGCTCTGCTGTTTGCCTGTTTCTGCTTGAAGTTTTTAGAAGTGCAATTTACTTGTAGATTTGTGAGGATGCTTCAAAGAAGTGATTAATTGGTGCTTATTTTCAAAGTTGTATAACGCATTTACTATGTTGTGTCAGGGCGTTTAATAAAATTATTCTGCTAAGCAACCACTATTAAGAACGGGACTTGAGAATTGAGATGATGGTGACCAATTAGGATCCGATCTGTCTGCCTCATGACCTCTTCCTTGCCACGTTTGCTATAGAATTAACGTAGTGAATTTTGTGGACTTGAGAGTTGAGAGGAGCAGCCGAGTGATAGAGAAGAGACAGTGACGTCGTCATTTGGCCATATCATGCATATTGTTAGAGTTGAATCCCATATTTTTTTGGCATCGAGTTTTTTTTTTTTTTGGGCCAAATTTTATCATCGAGTTGAATCCGATTTTATCCGACCTGAACTTTGCCTAAAAGTGTGTGAAGAGGAAAAGGAAAAGAGAGAGGGCGGCAGGGCAGGCAACGCATCATGATCATTCATTTATTCTTGTTTCCTTTCTTTCGATCTTTTTGTCTGGTTTCTTCTCTGGATGGATCATTTTGGATATACTCCCACACAATTCACAAACAAGCACCAGCCGGGTTAATTAATTATTAATAAATAAATTCTTAATTTAACTAATTTACCGATACTTATTACTGCTTCAATTTTTGTTTTTTAAAAAGAAAAATAATAAATAAAGAAAGAAAAAGAAGAAAAGAGGAGAGCCAGTTGACAAAGCAACCACTGGAAGACGGATGTGGTTTCTCACCATAAACATTTCTAATTCTTTCTTCACCAATTCTCGTCCATCAATCAAAATAAAAAAAAATACAGTAGAGGGAGAGATAGAGCAATCGGAAAATTCTTCTTCTTTTCTTCTTTAAGAGAAAGGGATGTCGATGCGTGAGCTGGTAACAGGAGGAGCTGCTTGCGCGGTTCCTGGGTCTTCTTCTTCATCCAACCCTCTCGGTGCTCTTGCCAACGCTCTTATCGGCTCCTCTTCCAAGACCCAGGTCTTCTTTTACCGTCTCCCTTTCCCCTTTTGTTTTTCCCTATTATTATTATTTCCTTTCTTTTAACATCTATTTTTCTTCTGATTTCAATATATGAACGCAAGCAGGAGAGACTCAAGGAGATTCCTACCGCAGCAGCTGCCACTTCCCAGACCCAATTGTACCCCCGCGCGGGTGATCCCGTTGCTGCTCTTCCCGGCTCTGAACTCGACCGTCCCTTTCTCCAATCATCCGCTCAGGTTCTTCTGCACCCTTGATATTAATTTTTTTAATAAGTAAACTTAAAACAAATTTCCACTGAGTTCTTCTTCTTCTTTTGAAAAATAAAATCAGGGCTCTGAGTTCATCAGGGGCTTCCGAACTGCTGATGACAATGGACTCGCAGATGCTTGGGACGAGATACAGCGTCAACCTCACTTTGACCACGTTTACGATGCTTCACCTGCTCCCCCAATACAACCCACTCTCGATGGTACCATTTCGATCATTCCATCTCCTTTTTGGCCAGCATCCTCCCATCTTCACTTGTTTTTTTTTCATTCATCCCGTGTTATTGTAACACGATTGCTTAATATTCAGGACCGCCTCAAAGGGTGCTGTCAAGCTTTTTGCACTCCTTTGTTGACAGTAGCCGTAGTGGAATTCCTTTACATCCCACACCACTGCCGTTGTTAGGATTGTCCAAAGGTGATAAACAGTGCATACGTGATCGCAGCAGCATAATGGCGCGGCATATTTTTGCTGATAGGAGTGAAGAATTTATAAATGCTCAGGTTGGCTGCCTTCGTTTGTTGTATGAGAGCCCGTAGTGTTATCTGCTATGAAAGCACTCTTTTCATTTGACATTTCATTTCTTGTATCCCATTAATTGATAGTATGTGGTTTGCTCAATTCTGAACTTAAAAAAATACTCCATTTGCCAGGTAAATGCACTCTTGAGTTCCTTAGAAATAGACAATGATATCCATGTTAGGGGACCCATGCCTGGGAGATTTAGAGAGCTGGAGGACTACTGGAATGAATCCCAAGGGATGCTGAAGCCTGGTGCTCATGCTGCAGATAGATGGGCTAATGAATTCAGCCAACATACTGCACAACATGGTGATCCTGATGCTTGGGCTCACTCATTTGAACTACAACATGGTGCTGCTGGCTGGGCCTCTGAATTTGAGCAGGTAGGAAAGCTCCATCTCCTGTACATCGAACTGACAATGGTTATTAATTTTTTAGAGTGAGTGGATGATAAGTCTACCAAATGTAGCTTAATGCTGTCTTGTTCTTTGAGTGGTTAATCTGCTTGCCTTATCTTTAACCTGCGTTATTTTTATAATGTGATTAATCAACTACTGCATACAGGAACAAGCTCAGTTGACATCAGTAGATCAAATGAGAGGGGGAAATATCGCAAACTTGGCTGCAATTGAGCAGACTCGTATGCTTGCGCATACACTCTCTCAAAATGATGATCCTAAATTTCAGGTTATCTATTGGTTATCTATAATTAGGAGCCATACATGCAAACTTCTAAATATAGCTCATGAAAATACCATTATTGGAAGTTATGATTTAGCGGTCAACTACCTCTATTATATTCATGTGAATATATGCACTTATGTTCTGTTTGTACCTTTTTTTGGCACGTGCAGAATTCAAAGTTTCTTCAATTTGTATCAAAGATGAGTCGTGGTGAACTTATGATTGATGATAATCAGTTCAAACCTGCATCGGGTAGCTGGGCAACGGAATATCAACAGCAGTACAATACTGGTGCTACTTGGGCTGATGAGTTTGTCCATGATGAGGCAAGTATAGATTTACGAAAGCTCAAGTTGTTGAGTGTTTGCTTTTGAAGTCAAGCTGAAAGTTTGTGGTGCTTGACTTCTTTACTGCCCAAAGTGCCTATATATAAGGCACCAATTAAATATGTAGTGAAATCTAGACTATGATAATCAGTTGATGAAAATCTTTTGAATTTTTCTTCTGTCTCTTCTTGCTCTTATTGTTTTTTCAACTAAAATGGAAGAGTTTGACGTGATTCAGTTGATAAAATTCTTTATAAATTATTTTTTTCTTTTCTCGAGACGCTTTAAATAATCAGGACTTTAAATTTTGTATGAGATAGTCAAAATTCATTGTTTTACAAATTATGCTACTCAGTTTTGTGGTTCTTAGGATTCCTGGACCTAACCGGTGGGCTGATTAGTTGATACTGTATGAGAATAACTAGGGTCGTTTGATTATGTAATAGAAATGGGGAAACAGACAATGACTGATGATTTTTCATAACTAATAAATTTTCATTGGGGCTCTTAAACTATCTGAACCTCTTGTTTTGATTTGAAATAACCAATACTCAGCTTGTGAAATGTTCTACTTGATTTGATGATTTTAGGTTTCCCGGGGACCTGACCAATGGGTCAGTGAGTTTGCCACTGAACGAGTGCAACAAGAGCCAGTCGATGATCAATGGGTTAATGAATTCTCAAAGTTGCATGTTGATGACTGGGTGGAAGAATTTGGACGTCAAGTTGGTGAAGGGGCTTTGGGAGATAGTTCATCTGATAACTGGGCAAATGCATATGATGAGTAAGTTTGGTAGTCTTGAGGAAAATTACTTTGTATTGAGTACATAACCATATGTGTGATCACCCTCTGTTTCTGATAGTTGGCTAGTACAGTATTAATAGTTATGACCAAGTGCTTAGCATCTGCCATTTTCCTTTAGTCTGATATATCTTTCCAAAGCCTCCTGAAGCAATTATAGATTGGATGGCAGTCTAGAGTAAGAATTTAGTGGGTCATATAGAGAATGCCGAGGGCAATTTAGCCTGCTGCTTAGAAGTATATTGGATGTCAGGAATTATTCAAGTAGGGGCTAACTAATTGTTTGGCTTATTGGCATGAGATTTACTTTAGATCCTATCTGTTGGGAGATTTTGCTCATAAAGTTTCATTTACATTCTTAGATTCATAACATTATTTTCCCCTCTACTTATTAATTGATATTTACTCATGGTTTAGTTTATGGTTATTGAGAATGCCCCAAATATCTTGTTAATCTTATAAGTTTCTCATTCTATCTTTTTCTGTGTCTGTAACTAAATCACCTAATGTACATCAATGCATTTACGTTTGTAGGTTCCTTAATGAACAAGTAGCTGCTAAGCAGCGGTCAGATGCTTCAAGAGGTGTTTATGTATTTTCTGATATGAATCCATATGTTGGTCATCCAAATCCCTTAAAAGAAGGTCAAGAGCTATTCAGGAAAGGGCTTTTGAGTGAAGCGGTGCTTGCTTTAGAGGCTGAAGTCATGAAAAACCCTGAGAATGCTGAAGGTTGGAGGTTGTTAGGAATAACCCATGCAGAAAATGATGATGATCAACAGGTAATTCTCCTATATTTTGTAGAATTGGTTAGGGTGTTTTCTTTTCCTTGTTCAATAGAGTTGCACAGTGCACATTATTATAACAATGACGATATTTATGGTTTCCTTACTTTAATACTGCAAGGATTTAAGAGATATGACTTTATGTTTGCTAGAGACAGCTGTTTCATCATCTTCAGTTAAATGATTCCTTTCCTGGCAAGGTTGGCCATATATTCTAAATTTGGCCCAAGTCAAACTCATTTTTTAGCCTATCTAAGGCCATCATAGAGTAGTCACTGCTTTGAGACATGAAGCAAGAAAATCTTGTTCACACAGCATGTTTGTCTTGCCCCACTGTGTGTTTGTTTTTTTTTTTTTTTTTTTTTTATTTATATATATATATATATATATATATATATAT